>BPLR01016552.1:0-13177 GCA_021605095.1 Caerostris extrusa | reverse complement strand
TCCAGGATAATAATAAGAAATTAAATGCTATGTCAGTCAGGCACTTGTAAAAACCAGGATGGATATTGTTTGAGGTGATAACTTTCGGAGAAATTTAAAAAATGAGATTACTCAATTTTAAACTAAATCTAGTAAATTATGACTGCTCAGTTATTTAAATTTGTAAAATGCCTTCATAAAAAATTAGATGAACATAATTTTCAAATGCTGCTGTTAATTTAGATATGTAATTTTACATTTATATTACAACTAAGACAAGAACCAGATAATTGAAATAACTTACAATTTTTTTAAAACATACTTTTATGTTGGTCTCATTAATCAAATAATTTGGAAGGAGTAAAATTGAACACATCTAAAATGGAATTCTTGCCTTTGCTCTTGATTTGGTATTCATTAAAGCACAATGTGGCACATGTAAAATATATATATTACCTATTTAAATATAGGAGAAATTAATTAAAAACAAGCATAAAAATGAATTCACAATCAATACTAACATTCTTCAAAAAAGCAAGTTGTTATGTAACACATATACTGTACTGTGCAAATTAATCGGGAAAGCTGCATTTTTCATAAGATTCATCTTTTCACAGAATTTCTTACCTGAATCTGGTTTGAACTACATTCTGTTACAGAAGGAGGTAATCCTTGACTTGCTTATAGTGGTTTGAATATGTGATCATCCCAAATAGAGCATTTTAACATCAGTTGCATGTCAGCTGCTGTAAGAATCAGTCGATTTTGTGAGTTGCTTACCCTCATGTTTATATAAAATGGATATTACTCCAAGGAAAAGATTAGAATTCTTACCCTAAGTTAGCATACCTCAATGACTATAAGGGATCTTACTCCAAGGAAAAAGATTAGAATTCTTACCCTAAGTTAGCATACCCTCAATGACTATAAGGGATCTCTTGGTTATCACACAGGAGACAGAGAGAGTCAGAAGCAGTTTATTCTATGAAAGTGCTAGAGGAAACAATCGTGGCCACAGAAAGCCATAGCAATTTCTTCGATGAAAATGGGGCACACCGCCTGCCTACCATTGCAGAACTTTAAGAAACTCGCACTGAGAGCCAGAGTAAAGCTGTGTTTGTAGATCATTTTGCCGTCATTGTATCAGACGCTGCCCGGAGTGCACCACGAGGAGGTAGATCTGGCTACATTGCACTCCAAATTTCTTAAGTTCAATAAATATACTCATACAAAAATTAATGTGTGAAAATAATGTTTGCAAATTTGTTAAATTCAAAAATATAAGTAGATTTAGAATGATTTATAAAAATGAGTAATCAGGAGTAAAATAATCAACAACCAAAATTAAACATTAGTGTAAATAAAACTAAATATTGCACATTTGGTTATAATATAATACAAAATTAAAATAATGCTGATCTCATAAGCCATTAAAAAGCACAATTACGCATTTGATGAGACAATAATAATAATAAATATGCAAATTGTTATTTCCTGAAAATTTGAAACTTAATCATTGTTTTAATAAAAAATAAATATATTTCAAAAATATTCTGCATGGGTACACCATAAAACATACATCATATTCTGCATGGGTACACCACAAAACATACATCATATTCTGCATGGTTAATCTAACTTCAAATGAAACTTTCAATAACATGCCAAACAATTTTCAGCAGTTTTCAATGCTTGCCAATGCGTTTGTGGGAAAAGAGGTATGCCATAGATGTATAGAGTAACTTTCAATGGAAATGAAAAAATTTTCCTCATGATCAGAATTTAAATTTCTTAAAAAGAAAATACGCTCATGTTTTGAGGCTGTTCTCGCAGGTACAGAAACACAATTCAAACCACAATAAATTGATGGTTATTTAAACGAACCCAATCACTATTTGTAATATTTTAAATTAAATTATGAAAATTTGATAATTTATCTTATTAATATACAAAAATAACATGTGAATAAAAAAAATTAGGAATATTCAATAATCATCCAAGTGATAATTTTTTTGAATAAAATTACATTAAATTTATAATTTATAAGAAATAAATATTTTTACTTAACATATTACAAATTATAGAAACTAATTCATTCATGGCATTATAAGAAAATTTTTGTTACAAAATTTATAACAAATAGAAATTCCAAGAAATATAATATTTCAACTCTTTACAATTTATCCATAAAATTATTAGATTGGCAAGATTATCAAGCACAAAAATAAATTTTAATCAATGAATAGGATTTGAGTTACAAAAAATTATTTAAATTTAATAAAACAACCATATTTATCACAAAAAAACACAAATTTAATATTTGAAACCAAATATTATATTAAAGAAAAAAAACTTAATATATAAACTATTTAAAGACATTTCTAATTATTTTCTTCTTTAGCAAAAATAGAAAAAACAATTATTCAATATTACAACAATAATTATTTTAAAATAATTCTGTTATGTTGAGGAGATAATTTTAATTAAATACCTAATTTATATTTATAATATGTTACAATAATGTAAATATATTTATAAACCTAATTTCAAGTGATGTAAGCATGAAATTAACATTGTCAGAAACTCACTACATAATTATTTGGATTCTGTTTTAAGGGAACTCACTGCATATAAATTAAAAAAAAAAAAAAAAAAAAAAAAAAATCAATTTTTGATATTTAGATTTCTTTTTTAGAATAACTTCGCAAGAAAATAACACCTCAACTTTTACTTCCATTTTATAGAGACAATATTTTTAATGTTTAAAACAAATGTCAAGATGGTAGATTTCGAAATTTCTAAGAAAGACTACATCAAAATAAGTGAATTTTATAATCAATATGGTTAGTACTGAGTTAACTTAAACATTATGCAAATATTAGAATTGTAAATCAGTATTAACACTACAAATAATGAATTTTATAATTAAATAATAGAACATCAGCTAAAAAAGTACAGAAAAATATATTTTAATTAAATGTATAAAAAATCAATTATTGTTGTTGTTGTCGTGTCCATGGATTTAAAATATTATTATCAAAGTTAGATCAAGTCAAAAAGTCTTCACGATAGCGGCCGCTTCACTATACAGGACTTCTCTTAAGTTGGCCTCGATTGGCACCATACCCAATTGCAAAACATGGGGAGTGAGTGCTGGGCACTCTAGAACGTGCTTAGGTGTTAGGAAAGCGTTGGGGCAATTTCTGCAGGGAATGTATTCCCTGGTCTTGTCTGGGAGAATCTTTAAAAATATATATTTAATATTAATAAAGTTTTTGAAAAAAGCAATTAAATGTCATTGAAATGAAAGGCCAAACTTTATATATTAAATTGAAAAAATTGAATAATTATCAAAAGAAAAGAACAAAAATTAGGATAGAATTCAAATTGACACAGAAAAACTGCATTAGTTTCAATAATTTAAAAGTAAACAATAACATCATTATCCAAAAAACTTTTTTTAAATAAATTTAAATATATATAACTGGCTTTTTAAAAACTCCACTGAATATATTATTTTTTTAAAGTTCGTGTAATTATACTACATTAAATTAACTTACACTGACTAATCATCTGTTCTCTCACAGAGGATGATACTTTTTATACGCAACTTTCGATTTTGTCAGATGGAAAGCTATAATAAAATGAAAAACAAGTTAAATTATACAATTCATTGTTATAGTTTATATATATATTTACAATATGCAACATAAGCATCTTTTATAATCAAAATATTTTACTGTCAAATTAATTTTTTTCCCACACAGTCTGTACAGTAACTTAATAACTGAATTAATTTTAATTTTTTTAATTGCATACTTTTCATTCAGCAAATGTTATTATACTCCAAAGTTATTACAACAAATTTGTATCTAATAATTTTTAAAAATTAGTAAACAAAATTTTAAAAACATATGATACCTATAAAAATATTCACTAATCCCTATAATTATTGAATCCAATTTTCCAACTACTGAAGACCAGAAATGAACCCTAACATGAAACAAATATGTTAAAACTAATTATGCAACAATAAGAATAATCCATAAGAATTAAATTTCAGGTTAAATTAGGGAGATCATTTAAATGTATATTGATAAAAAAAGGTACATTATAAACAAAAATAAATTATAACAGACCAAAATATAGTTTCTTTTCATAAAAGTAAAAATTGAACGAAGATTTAAATATTCACTAGAACACAAAATTTTAATTTTCAAATGTTTTTTTTTTTTCCCCCACTGGTTCATTTAGAGGAAAACATATCAAAACCATGAAACAAAGAACAAGATAGAAACAAATGACATCTAATCCACTAATTTAAGTCTGACAATATAATAAAGCTTCCATAAAGAAAAAGGAGCAGAACAGGAAGCAAGGTGAGACATATCCATTTCTTCCTGGTTATCACGCAGGAGACAGAGAGGGTTAGGAGTCAGTTAATTCTATGAAGGTGCTTGCGGAGACAATTGAAACACAGAAAAGCCGTAGCGTTCCATTGCAGAACTTTAAGAAACTCGCACTGAGAGCCAGAATCAAGGCTGTGTTTGTAAAACATTTTGCCATATCAGACATTGGCCAGAGAGTGCCACGAGAAGGTAAATCTACATTGCACTCCAAATTTGTTTTAGTTGAATACAACTCTTTCTAAACGACATTTTTTATGTTGGCTTCCCTAATAGCAGAACATAAGGGAAAATTAAAAAAACACAACTACAATGGATTTCCTGCCATTGCTCTAGCTATGGTGTTAATTAATACACAATTTGGCTATAGTAGCATATATAACATATTTAAAGATATAGTAAAAATTAATTAAAAGCAAGTACGAAACCAATTTCCAATCAATGATCATAACATTTGTTAAAAAAGAAAATGTTATATAAACTATAAACTTAATTTGTACCAACAAAATTCTTATTTCTTAGAAAACCAACATCTTAATTATTCTTGTTAGGATCCACACTAAAAATAATTTATCTTGAGAAATTAAGTATGATAATTGGCTGAATATTTATTTTCATGACCAATTTACTTTTTCCTTTAATCTCAAATATATTTGTGGTTGAAAATTGCAGAATTTTTTTAATTTCCCCTAAAATTCAGTCTTGGACCTTACATTTTAAACTTTATACTATTTAAGATAAACATGGTTAATTAAATCACTTAAAAAATGTGTGAAAGAACAGAAAGACATTAATGGAAACTGTCTAAATATTATATATATATATATATATATATTATATCTGAATAAACATATGGAAAATATTATAGCCCATATAATATTATGAAACATGAACTACAATGAAAGAAAAACAACTACAGTGAAAAAAACTATCAATCAATAACCAAGAAATGACACAAAAGTTAATTAAAGCTTATTATACAGAAAAAATTTGTATATATTTTTTTGTTAAAAGTAAACCATTAATTATTTTAATCATTCAAATAAATACATATGAGATCCATTTTGAAAGGAATATCAGTAGTCAATAGATAAATGGAATTATATAATTTGAAAGAAAATTTAACAAAAGGCAAATAATCAATCAATGATACAATAATTATTCCTCAGAAAATTGGAAATATCAAAAAACTTATAAAAGAGAAATGTAACTATATAAATACAAAAAAAAAAAAAAAAAAAAAAAAAAAATTCCAAAAATTGTTACTTGATTATTACAATATAATACAATTTAAAATGAATTCAACTTTAATGATTTAAATTTATCAAAAGTATAAAGTGATAAACCTGCAAAGGATAAATGTAGAAAAGATTAATTGTTTCTTACACTTCATCATCACAAATGGAGATTGATTCAATAGTTAAATATCTGAAGAAGCAAATGAAAAACATCAAATCATTTAAAAAAACTTTGAAATTTACAGTTTATAATCTGGAGTCAGAAGTTTGCGCAGTACAATATAAAAAATCATTTATAACTTTGGTACAAATTGCACTCATTTGACATACCTTGTAACAATCCATTTCTTTCTAATGGTGCTGGTGACTAACTTCCTAAATTTATCATTACAAAAGGGTGGTTTTGGTTCTATAACATTAAAAATTAACATATTATGCATTAAAAAGATAAAATTTATAAAAAAAAATGTGCATATATAAGGATCATTTCAAAAGTAATGTAAAGGCATTTACTCGAATATTTCACAAAAATAATGGGTAAAATAAATAAAACGAAAAATTTCTTTTAAATAATTATACTGATATAGCAAAAATTATAAATAGCATGTTTAAAAAAATTTTTTCCATATTTTAATAATCTTCGCATTTGAGAAGGAGGAAATCAGAAATAAGTATAACATAAGCTATTAATTTTTCCACCAGATTTTGTATCGCTGAGCACACTAGCATATCGCATGTCTTGCCTTCCCATTTTTAGCATTTTAGCTAATTATATTCATCGGCATTTCAAATATTTTTCATCTTATTTTTTTGGCTTGAAACAGTATACGTTACCTTTTATTTTCTATGTAGAAAAAAATGTGCATATGTAAGGATTATTTCAGAAATAGTGTAAAGACATTTACTGTAATATTCCATAAAATTAATGGGTAAATTAAATATGAAAATTTCTTTTAAATAATTATACCAATATAACAAATATTATAAATGACAAGTTCGATAGCTCTTTTACATGAATTTAACTCTAGTAAAAACAAGATGTAGATAGTAAAATTTTCACGTTTTATTTTTGCCGCCATTACAATAGAGGTTGGTCTGACCACACTACTCAGTTTTCACACACACTCAACTGGCTGGGGGTTTTGCCGTAGCGCTTTTACAAATTGTGCTGCTTGCACAATGATAACCCCAGGTGTCTTGCAATGTTTACAAATATTCAAGTAGTAAAGAAAAGTTAAACATTACAGTAGTTATATAAAAATGCAGCCCAAAATTCCACATTTTGTATGAAAACAAATTAAAATAGCAAAATATACAATTGAAAGTAAGCTACTACAACAATCTAAGTTTATATTACAAAATCGTGACTTGACTTTGAGTTTATGCTCGAGTTAGCTGCTTTATCTCAATTTATCCAATTACTCTTGAGAAAATTCAGAAAAAAAGATAATAAAAAATAAAAACAGCTCTTCAGATAATCAAACTAATTCCAAAAGTATTAACGAAGGAGCACCGAAATGTGGTGTCATGCAGAATTTCCGTCACTAAATAATACAAAAAGTTAGTTCATACACACAAAACTACGTAGTTTTTCGTAGAAAATTAATTAGTGTTGTAGTTTTATAATAAGGTTCGTCGCTCATATCAAATAACCAAGAATAGGATAGGACTTTATGTCCAAAATCCTGTTTTAGCTTTTCTCTTTGTACTTCATATTTAGTGCATTGGAATAAAATATGTTCCTAAGTTTCAGGTTTTTTGCATCTTGAGCATAGTGGAGAAGATGTTAATCCAGTCTGACTTAAGAAGAATTTTACGTACGAAATCTTGAAATTAATTCTTCTTCTTTTCTATTGACAGGTAAGAGACGATGTGTTGGTTTGATACTATTTAATTGCAACAGATTCCGTGCGTATTTTCCTTTGTTCCATTCTTCATCTGAGGTTTTAAATGGTCTTTTTTTATGGTAGATGATGTCTTCCGGTGAAATCCAATTTAAAATCATTGTATCTGACGCGGATTTTGCTAAGGAATCTGCTTGTTCATTTTTATGTATGCCAACGTGATCTGGAGTCCAAACGAATTGTAAAGATAAAATGGAATTCAATTTTTGTTTGATATGATTTCCAAGCAGTTTGATAACTCTTGTGGATTTAAAATTACAATTTTGGAGAGCTCGAAGGGTAGAGAGACTATCTGATAAAATAATATAATGATGTGATTCAGTACATATGTGAAAATCGATAATATCATTGCCAGAGTTTCACCTGTAAAAATACTATTGTAATTTGAGATCGTCCCAGATGAACTTTCTTGAGAAAAAATTAATGCAAGAAATTGAGTGCTTGGTTGGAGTTTTGGTTGCATCAGTTGCTAAAATGATTTTATTTTTCCAATTTTCCTCCTTATATTGTTCAAATAGATTCTTAATTAAATGGTGTGGTAGTTGTTTGGCTTGGGAGGGTAAATCATCAAGATGAAAAGAAATTTTATCATTTTCATCAATGGTAGGAAAATTGAGAATAAGAGAGGAAGGGGTGATGTGTAAATTTTCAGAAAGTCAGCGAAAAAGGTTTGGAGAGAAATTGGAGGTTTCAAACATGGAGAATAATTCTCCAATTTGAGAAATTGAGAGAGGGGGAGAGAATGAATCAAAAGAAATATGTTTTAGAAAAACCCGTTCAGCTAACATTAACTGTCTTTGGAATAGTGAGATTTAGCCTCTTTTAGATTGAGAAAGCTGCTGAGAGCTGTGAGATTTAGCTTCTTTTTTAACACTGAAATAGAAGTCCATTTGGGAAGACCTGTTGCAAACCGTAAAAGCGATATTGTATACAATGGTGAGAATTTGGAGGTTGCTGGAACAAGAGAAAATTAAAATAGGAGAGTCATATTCCAGAATGCTACGAATAGTGGAGTTTACAATTTTGATGAGATGCCATGAACGACATCCCCAAGAGTTTGCAGCAATTGCATTGAGTTTTTTAATAGATTTCTTTTTAATGTAAGAAAAATGTTACTTGAAATTGAGATTATACGAAAAGATTGGACCAAGTATTCGGGTGTGTTGTTTCTATAGAATATTAGTTTTATGAATTTGTAAATGCCGATGTGGAACTTTTTTTTTTTGTTTGAAAAATTAACTGCTTCACTTTTTCTGGTTGAAGAATGAAATTTCACTGTGATATTTTATATAGTGAAAATTGGAGATTAGAAAGAACTGTTTCAAGTTTATAGTCCCTACTGAAACGAAAGATGTCGTCAGCATAAATAAGGCATTCAGTATGTTTAGGGATGACTTCAAAGATGTCTCGTATATAAATTGAAAAAAGGAAATCGCTCAGAACACTACTTTGTTGAACACCCTGTGTGGAAAACAATTTCATCGAAACAGTGTTTCTCCATTTGACTATAAAATTCCTGTTGTTGATGAAATTGTGGATCCCCTTTGCTGCCGTGCCTTTGATTCCAAACTGTAAAAGTTTGTTAATTAATCCATCTCTTCAAACGGAGTCATAGGCAGACGAAATATCTAATTTGATAAAGATAAAAAAAAATTTCATATTCTTGGCGTCAACAATTTTACGGCGAAGAAGTAATAAAGTGTACATGCAGTCTTTAAAAAGATTGAATCCGGAATGATTATAATGAAATTTTTTTGAAATCTGAGAATTGAATGAGTCTCTTGAGTAAGATTCTTTCGAGTATTTTACTTAAGAGGGAAGTTAAAACAATTGGACGATAAGATGCAACAGAACTGTTATCTTTATTTGGTTTGAGGATCGGAATGATTTCAGCAGCAAGCCCTTCTTCTGGGATGTTGCCTATGATCCAAATATTATTAAAAATTCGTAAAAGTTGTTGAAGGTAGTAATCGGGAATAATTTTATGAACTTAGCCAGAATTCCGTCATACCCAGATGAAGTATTGGGAGTAGATTTAAATGCATCAGTATGTTCAACGAAAGAAAAAAGGATTATTATAATTATGGGTGGAATCTTCAGAAAAATCCAAAGGAATAAAATGAAAAACGGAAGATTTATTGGAGTGGGATGCCAAGAGATTAGCTTGTTGATCAGCGTCGGAAATGATGGAGTAGTTGCTGGTGCGAAATAAATTGCTATTTTCTGGAGTTTCCTGCCTGTTGTGAATTGTTTTGATGATTTTGTAAATTCTACCATTATATCTCGGCAGAGTCACAAATTGAGTCCCAGTATTTTTTTTTTTTCAGTTGAGAAATAAGTCGACGAAGAATACCTGAATTTTTATATGCGATCCAGAAATCTCTGGAAAGTTGGGATTGAGCTTTACATAAAAGGTTTCTTTTGTGACGGAGGAGATTTTCCCACTTTGATTTCCATCAAGGTTGAGATAGTTTATGAGAAATAATGTATTTCTGAGATTTACTATGTAACTGGTTTGAGAGAAAATCTTGTAGTTCAGAATGAATCTCAAATGTAGGCAAGAAATGTTGATGATCTTGGAGAGATTGAATAAGTTTAGGCCAACATATGGTTTGTCTATAATTTTTAAGTTGGTGACTGAGTTGGAAAGACAGTTGAATTGGTAAATGATCGTTGCCAAATGGGTCTGAATGTACGCGGAAAGAAATGTTGGGGTAAATATCTGCACTTGCGATGAATAAATCAAGAAGAGAAGAATATGAAGATGTAATATGAATATGAGTGCTCGAATTAAGGATGGTAAAATGATAGTCTAGGATTGAATTTATTACAGTTTCGGAATTGTTGTTGTAAGAGAATGAACCGAAAACAGGATGTTTAGTATTAAAGTCTCAAAGGATAATAACAGAGGAAAGTAGGTGTTGTTGGACTGCTTCTAGCCATTCAATAGTGAATTCACCTTTGGGTGAATAAATATTGACTAATGAAAAAGACTTTCGATGGTGATTAATTGATATTGCTTGGATTTCATTATCTGAATGTGGAAGATTTATAAAATTAATAGTACTACAAGAAATCGAAGTATCGATGGCGATCATCAAACCTCCTTCTTGTGTTGTTCGATCTGTTTTTTCTAAAAATATGTTTGACTGGTAATTGAAAGATGCCTTTGTTATTGAGAAAAGTCTCTTGGAGTACAAAAATTTTAGCATAATTGAAAAATTTGAGCAGCCATGGTTTTTTGGCTCGAATGTTTCTTGCATTCCACTGAACGATGTGTAAAGTATGAAAGAACATTAGATAAGAAAATTAAACTGAACAAGAGAAGAAAAATGTATCTAAAATAAAGAGCCTTAGAATTTTACTATGTTTTCATGTCTAATTGATCAGTATGTAGTTGATTAAAAGAAATAATAATCTGTAAAGCTCTTTGTTCCGAATGCAGAGATGGAATTGTCTCATTCTTGTAAAAATTCGGATCCGTATTTTTGGGTTTAGGCTTCTTTTTATCTTTGATATTGGAGATTTGAGCACTTATTTTGATTAAACCTGATATAAATTGGGTTATTGAAAAAAACATTAAAATCAATATTACAAATATACATTTTTTTCTTTTTTAATAAAATTTTTAGAAATTTCTTGAAATACCTATCTATAGATAGATATTTCAAGAAATAAATCTGATCGGAATAGAAAAAATTCCGATTTATTCCGATCGGAATAATAATTCTGATCGGAATAGAAAAAATATGAAATATATTCTATTTTCAAATATATTTTAATGATTAAATATTCTTGAATTCCTGAATGAGTTTGAAAAAATTTTGAATGAAAATAAATCTGAGTTATTAAACTACGACAATTTTATTTGTTTGCACTGACTGATATATTAGATTGTACATTATTTTTCTTTATTGATTTGCAGTTATCATTAGAACTAGTAAATATTATATGCAAATAAAAACAGCATTTTTTAATTCAAATTTGGTTCAAGAAATTCAAATAATTAAACACCCATGAACGTAAATTAAAATTCTGTTATTTAGTAGTATAACTGACTATAAAATTTAAATTATTATTAAATGAAATTTATAAAGAGACTGTAAAAAAATAAATGCTCTTTATTTAATTTTTTAATGGTCTAATAATGTAATATTCATTGAAAAATAGTAATTTAATTTTTCAAACCTACAATAAGATAAATTAATTGTAAAATAAAAAATTATTTAATCAAACTATTAAACAAACTGAAAAATTCTAATGAAGTACCTTCTGATCAGAATTTTTCTGTACGAAATTCAATGAAATCTGGAAGGAGATTTTGCCTGATTGTTTTGCCAGAATTTTGATTGTTTCCGTGACACCTCTGTAGCACTGTAGTACATCGATGATATTATGGTATGCCGAGTTTGTTTCCTTCCTTTCCTTCCCTCTAGGCTCGCATAATTTCCGTCCACACACGACAATTATTTTTACTAATTTTCTTCGTGCTTATTACACAATTTTCTAACCAAATTGAATCTCAAACTTATTAGATTCCTCAATAATAGAACACGTTTGGTGTCTGATTGATGTGTGCCTTCTAAAATTATAGGATCTCGTAGATCTAATTCCACGTTTGAAGAGAGTTTAGGACAACAGCTATCTAAATAAATTTCATTCCAAACCAGAAGCTGCCCCGTTTATATCAGCGCTAAAAGTGAGCCAAAGCCTTATTGATAGGTTCTCGATATGTAGTCGATCTTCTGAAATTTTAATTCCTCTAAAATTTTAATCAGGTCATTTTTTTTCTATTTTATTGGAAATTATATCTTTATTGGTTATTTTATCCGGAAATTTTGTAATAAAAGATTGCTTGAGAATTTTTAATTTCAGACGAAGAAGTCTTTAAATAGGTAATCATTTAATGCATAAAATGTGTGATAAAAATATGTTTCGTTTTCAGATTAAGTAAGTTTTAAATAGGATTATATTAAGAGGAATTACATTTCTACAAGGGCCTGAATGGTCGAGTAGCTAGCGCTCTGGCGCTCGGTACCACAGGTTTCAGGTTCGAGTACAGGCGCGTGCCATGGATGTTTGTAGTGGTTCGGAATCCACTTTAAGCCGTAGGTCCCGGTCTCATATGACTGTAAGAGCGTCACGGAGCAAAAGTCAGACTTCTACCTACGGGTACTCCATTAGAACAGAAGCTGCCCCCTTTCCCTCCATCCATGAGTAGATCACTCATGGGATGTCCGTCCACACTACAGGACGTTGAGGATTAGTCAACAACAACATTTCTAGAAATAAAATTGCGATTTATAAAAAGCTACTTAAGGGAAATTTTGGCCAATACAAATGCACATGTACAAAATAATCGCCATTTTAAAGTTAAATATACTATATTTCGTGTTTTACAATGAAAAAAATAATAATGAATACTAAAAATATATAGGATTTCCTTGTGCACTGACTTGGATGCATTGTAGAAGACTATGATACATAACTTCTATTCGATCTTAGGGTAAACTACTGTGTCCAAAAAAATAAGACCAATTTTCAATCTAAAATTCCCGGACAAAATTTTTCAATTTTAAAATTTTTTTCTTTTTAGATTGCTGACACTGTCCTTGACATCTGTGTGAAATTTAACGTCAAACTATTTTTA
>BPLR01016550.1:0-29496 GCA_021605095.1 Caerostris extrusa | reverse complement strand
GCAAATAATAAAACATATATTACATTATATTTTTTCTGATATTAACATTAATCTTTATTCTTATCATTCATAATCATTATCAGTTAAATAATTTTTCTAATATTACTTACTTTTCATTTCTTTAACCAAACACATTCTAGCATGTTCGTTATTAAAATAGATTCTTTCTTCTATAGAAAATAAGTTCATGCTTTCTTATTAGTTTATAATAAATTTTAAAATTTTAAAAAAAAAAAAGATGTTTCAATTAATAAGTGAGATTCATTTTCAAACTTGTTAACAAAAATTTTATAATATATGAGAAATTTTGATTTAACTCATTTAGCGTGTTTTAAAAATCAGAAAATTTTTGTTCCATGAAAATCAATTTATCGATTTCAAATCGATTTTTTTCAAATATTAGTATTTTGAGTCCATTATTGCCATGAAAAGTTTAAATAAATTTCGAAAATTCTATGCAAGATTTTTAATTTGATAATAAAAACATCACGACTCACAAATAATTGATATAGTTATACTATAGTTAAATGAAAATAATACAGCTATTAACAATTACTACAAAATTGAGCAAAATTGAGCATATCCATAAAATAATTTTAACACAGAATAAAAAAATAATTAATCAATGCAAAATTTATATAAATTAAAAATCAATCATTCCAAAAATTAATGATCATATAATGAATTAACATTTCCTTAAATATTGTGCTCTAATGTATAGAATTATTATCCTGCTTAGTAGAAATGAAAGACAGAAACAAGCATAAGATTAGAAATCGAACATTCAATTAAATGCACTTAAATGTTATTAATGCAATTAAAAAACATTGTAATTTAATTATTTCTCAGAACTAAATGTTACTAGTCGAGTTTTGTTTTAATGCAATAATATGTTTTGTTTTTAACTTGTACAACTCCTTACATTTAAAAACATTTTGCTATTATTAAAACAAGTTTTAAATAATACAGCGTTTATTTTTAATTTTAAGGTTTGACTTCAACTAATATAATTTTTTAGCAATATACCCACTTTCAGTTTTTCAAAAAATCAATTGCAAACAGATTTTCAATAATAAACAGAAAATTGATTTTCCACCTAGTTCAATCTGAGTTGTTTCTCATAGCTTATATCTATTTTTATCAAGTTCAAAATAATATAAATGAAACCTGTAAAATAACAAAGCCTCTAAAGACAACAATAAAAAACTTTGCTGTTTAAGCCATTCAGGAAATATCTACAAGAAAAAAATACAAAACATATTAAAAGAACTGGAAACTGGATCAAAAGAGAAAATAATAGTTAAATCACTTTCAGTTCTCTCATCATTTAAATTGCTTGCCTTAACATCTTAAACAAAATGAAAGATAAAAATAATAATCACAAAATTTCTCGGGGCAAAGATTATTCTTCTGCTGTGAAAATATTATTTCAAAAACCAGAAAAAGAACACCAACTCTTCGCATTTAAAGAAAAAAAAAAAAAAATCCTCGTGTTCAATAGTGTTTAACCAATCCTGTGTACGAAATAAATTTCCAGAATTTTTTCCTGCTCTTCCATGAATGTTACTTTCATGGTCTTCTAAGCCTTGATTCTTATATGGAAGAAAAAAAAAAAGAACATTTTATTATTATTATTTTTCTTCTAGATAGAAGGTGTTCCGCCCCTAGCTGCTGAATCCAGTTCCGGTTACGACTTTTAATATGGTCTTGAAAGATTCCACGGTGCTATGGGGTGAAGTCGTTTTTAATTAAATGCGAAACCTTACTTCTAAATGATTCAGAGAACATTTTATTGGATTCCGGAAATACGATCGCTGGGGTAATAATTTTATGTTTGTTCGAAGAAACGCGACGACGATTCGAAATAATTTCTTCCGCATGGCATTTCAGATGCATATTGGAATCGTTGGAAATGGAGCATGCCGAGTTTCTGGTTTATTAAACACTCCAAAGGGTTTTCTCTCTTTTGGTATATGTGAAGCTGGATAGTATGATTCTAACTTTTTTTTTTTATCTCATATGCTGTTATAAGTTTTGGTGATTTTGATAATTATGTTCATGTTAAGATAAGTTTTTTTAGGAATTTTGATAATTATGTTAATGTGTTAAGAACATTAAAATGTGATGCCTTTTTTTTCTTCTTTATGTAAATTTGAGATAAGTTTAAATTTGTTATATATATATAATATAAGTATATAATATTATGTTTATGATTAAAAACCTTTTTTTTATATACAGCAGTTTTCTGAAGAATTTTTTTTTTTTTTGTAATTTATTTAAATGGGATATAACAACATTAAAATGTGATGCCTTATATAAGAATCTTCTGTGTTTTTCAATTTACTCAGTCTGGAAATTTGAGATAAACGTTATAAAGCATGTAAATAAGTTATATGCATGTATGTAGATGCACAGAAACTTTTTTAACTAACAGAATTTTGATCTTTCAAACTATTCGAGGACGTCACTAGTAATATTTGGTGTAAGTGGCTGTAGAATTTATTTTATAACAATAAAAAAAAACACATCATAAAAAATATAAAAACCTTTCATACTACTCTAAAAGACTTTCATACTTCATACTTCGACTACCTTTAATAACAGGATAATTTTCAAAGAATTTATTTTCATTGAAAGAACTGATGTTAAAAACAATTATATTAAAAGACTAGCGTATAAAAAATATTAAATTTTATTATAAATATTAAATTATATTATATTAAATACATATTTAAACCAATAGAATTTTGGGATCACAAGGTATTCAAAGTTCATGATCAAAGGTATGCAGGTGACTGAACATATGATTTAAAAACACTTGTTTCCTAAATATCCAAACATATATTAAACTTAATAATATAGCTCAAGATAATGGAAACGAGAATAATAATGAGCGCAAGATAATGGAAATTTATTCAATAACTAGATGTCTGTATGAAATTTCCAAAGCCTATTGCGATACCTAATTTTTTCGTTATCATTCTAAGCCTATGTGAAACTCATATGTTACACTGTATACTGTATATTTATACGTTTATGTATACTGTATGTTTATAAACATACTAAACATGTACAGAAACTCATACATTTATTATTATCTATATTTTTCAAGCTTTTGTTAACTTCACGTGTTTATTTCAAATTATTATTATGAATAGCATTAAATAATCCTATTTCTAACTTTAGCAAAAAAAAAAATATAAACTGGACATTAAAAGTATTTTTAACAGCACGCATAAAATAAATAATCTGAATTCCATCAATTTCGATAATAACGCCATTTGTCAATTGAAATAAATTGAATTACATTACAAAGTTTGAGTTCATTAAATCAAACTTCACTGTTTAAATTTAATAATATGGTACCACTGTTTTAATGAAGTGAGCATATTGAAAATCAGTTAGAAAATTCTTTGTACGGAAACTTCATGCAACACAATATATTCATGAAATGGTGAAATTTAAATTCAACCAAACATGTGAACTATCGGTGCGTCAATTTCAAATATCTGCCTGAATTTCGTTTTCAACCTCATTTACTGATTCATAATTACTTTTCGATACATGTTTGTATCATTAAATCCAAATTACGCTTCCACAAAATTGAATTCTCTTGCATCTGCAGCGCGACATTGCTGACATTTAATTCATCCATTGAGGTTTCGGTTAAGTGAGCACGAGCACTGTTCCTTTTACTCTCTCGCCAGGGTCCCACGGAATTAAGCATGTGGAAGTTCTCCCCAAGTCGTAATTTAAATAGACAGTTAAGGTGAAGTGAATACTGAGATGGAAGAGTGGTGTGAGTGGGACGTCAGTATACTGGGTGGGGGAAAAAGGGTTGGGAGGATCTTCTTCTTCAAATGGAAATTTAACCCACCATTGCACGATAAGTTTTCACGGCATAATTTAGATGCTGGATCAATTTGACAACAATTTGCAATTTTTTTGCAACAAAACTTGCAAATGTATAAAGAAGTATAATTCAAAATTATTGTTGAAAATACAAACAGCAATAGCAAAGAAAGATTTATACCATACAGAAAGTAATTTAAAATTGTTTACATGCTTTTTTTTTATTCCATGTGGCTTTCCTTGGTCATAAGGACAACACTTTACTTATAATATATTTCCCACAATGGATTTCGAAGAATATCCTAAGTGTCCCAATTCCAATGACTTGAGTGACCTAAAAAACTTTTTTAATTCAAATAGTCATCCTTTTTAAGTATACTTTTAAATCGCATATTAATTTTCAAGTATTAAAAAAAGAATTGAAGTTTCATTCGAAGCATTTATTTTGACTTACTGTTTGAGAGTATTAACTATTTTTTTTTTATTTCTTTTTAATGACTGCAAAAAGTATCTTTTCGAGATATAACGCTTTTGTTGGAGTCTTGATGAAAAATCTCAAAATTATTGTAGCTAATGAGGACGAAAAGATGATCGTTTTACCACAAGTGGAAGGAATGAATACTATAAATAATTTCTAAACTAATATGAAACTCGACTTCTGATAGTAAATCTGTTTATGTAAACAAGTCTCAGGCATTTACTCAAAGACTCAGAGATTCTAAGATGATGCTTAATAAACTTAATTATTTCTTTAATAAACCTAATAACATTCATTTTTGTTTATATAAATCTTGTTTCATCAAAATGTGATCATCTTTGAAAACAACAAGGGGGATCAACTATCACTATCGAATCATTTGCTTTTAATAACAAAGTTATCTTAGAATTTTATTGTATTGAAGAATATTTTTATTTTGTTTCAATTTTTGCTTATATTGTAGTATTTACATTTTCAAATCTCAATTTAAAACAAAATTTCTGAAAAAGTTTTGGAAATTGGTTGCAGTTTGATGGCGTTATGTAATCAAAGCTTCTCTTGATTAAATAACTACAAAAATGTAAATTATTCAAATTTTTTTTTTTCAAAAATATTTTTAAATGTTTATATAATTAGCATAGGATTGTAAATGAAATTAAATATATCACAATATTCTAATAAGAACATTTGTAAAATAAAAATATTGCTATTGATTCTCGAAAATCAATATCAATAGTTTTAATAGATGTTTCTTTATCTCGGTTCCTGAAATTCTATTGCTTTTACCTTTATTCTATTTTTTTTTCTTTAATAGTTTTTTAAGAAAACCTACTCTATATTTGTGATGGACAAAAGAAAATATAAACAATTTCTCATATAACCATTTGAGCTGTGGAGAGCTGTGGGAATATTGAGTACATAAGAATCTTTTATTTTAAATTATAGATGATGTGGAATATCTGATTTTCACTTTATAATTCCTTTTCTTACAAATTTTGTAGTGCAACTGAACAAGTTAGAAGTCACCTAAATTTAAAAAATATACGTAATTATCAATAAAATGTAGCTGGGGTGTAAAGATTTTTTTTTTTTGTTGTTGGTTTTTAAATACATTTGTGAATTTTTATAAGTGTAATATTAAGTGTGTAGAAGTGAATTTTTGAAAAATTTTGTTATTGCATAATGCTATAAATAGGAATTTTTCCAATCAATTTGAATATGATGCCTTTTTAATCTGATACAAAAAATTTCTGTGATTATTTTGAAAGCATATGTAAGAGTTATATTTATTATTCTAGTGATTAGAAATTACATTTTTTTACTTTTCTCATTCTTTCTGTCTAAATGTTTGATAATTTAATATTATCAGCGCAGCAAACACAAATTCATAATTATATTTTGTGGGAATTAAAACTAAATAAATGCCTGATTTTGAATGTTATGCAAGAAATTATTTTGTATTCTCTATAAGAAATTATTTATTAGATAATAATGTTTGTAAATGAATTTTGATCATTTGCTACTGAGCCTTTACAATAAACTTATTAAACGATATAAGATTATAAAATGTTTTGAAGATTACACAAATACGCTGTGTTCAAACTACACAAATATGTTGTTACCAAAATACACAAATATGCTGTTACCAAAATGCACAATTATGTTATAATCAGAATACACATGTACACGTAATTAAATTCCATGCAAAACATTTCTGTTTACAAGAGAGCTGCATTCATGGCAGAACATATTGCAACTTAATAATCTTTATAGTCAATAGGCGAAGTAGTAAAAGCCCAAACTTTGTGCCACAGTGCCTCTAATAAATCCATTGGCGCGCTGATATCGAAAGATTGTTTTCTCGTTGTAAGGGCGGATCGTAAAAGAGATAATGATGATCCCTAACAAAGGACCATGAAAAAGCTATGATTCATTAGTCTGTGTCAACACACAGAATCTTCTGCATAATAAACGCGCACAGCAATTAAGGGAAAAAGAC
Organism: Caerostris extrusa; assembly: GCA_021605095.1. NCBI lineage: Eukaryota > Metazoa > Arthropoda > Arachnida > Araneae > Araneidae > Caerostris > Caerostris extrusa. The sequence continues at coordinate 23,167 of BPLR01016550.1, read as the reverse complement.
AATAGCTCTCGAGCTTTGAACGAAATTACTCGAGACATGTTGATTTATAAAGACATTGATTGCTGGGCATGCGCTAAAAACGATGATTATCTTTCGGGGGTATGAAATTTTGCATCGATGTTCCAATAAGTTAAAATGACATAGAACTATAATGTATGCTCGATGTAATTAAGGCATGTAGCTATGATGTACTATTTTAAAAAAAACATGAAATAGTTTAGCCTGATTCAGGTATTATCTTTACACAGTTTTTTAATGTTTGGTTTATTTCATAATTGATATGTTGATAAAGCACTGAGAGTCTTTTTAAATTATATTACATTTTAATTTAAGTCAGACGCTATTTTTAAAAATGTCGAAATTAATCTAAATTATTTTGCAAACTTCAAGGATAATAAGTTGATGTCCAACATGAGGGATCTATAATTAATCGGCGATCATAAATCTATCTATCTATTTTTATGATATATCTCCTGTTAAAATGTATGTTACAGAAATAATGAGTAAGATAACATTATCCGGTTCTTGGTTTATTAATTCAAATATTGAAGGTTCATTGTTTACACGAACAAAATAGTAAAAATTTTAAATATTTGTTAAAATATAGAATTTAATTAATAAACGCATTGTATCTATCAAATTTTATATTTTTGATTTTTATAGTAATAATTATTAAAACTACTTCGCAATACTTAAAATTTCTCCCTTTTTTTTGTAATATTATTAATTAAATCTGAATGCATAGCATTTGATTATCTTTATTAATTTCTACAGATTTTATTCACACAAAGAAAATGGCCATCACAGATTTTTAAATATAGTTTCAGTTATTTGCTTGAATTATGAAGAAGCAAATTATACAATTCCTCTATAGCATTAGGATCTAAAACAGCGTTTATAGTTGAAATTCCTCATTTAAAGCGAAAGCAATGGAAATGATGAGGTATATAATCAACTAAACTTTATATGTTTCTCGTATATTACTCCAAGATTCAAACAGCGGCCTGTTCTTGAACTTCGTAATTTAATGGTAATGGAAGTCACTTTAGCGCATCTATTCATATGTTACAAATCACGAAACTAAAGCTAACTCTTGATATCCTTTAGTAGACCAAATTACATGTCTTTGCCTGCATGTTTCGCGTGTTTGCAATTCTATGTCTGCGGATCTCGACGCTGCTGATTAGTTTTATAATTTTAAAAATATTTTTACACAGTAGTGGGATCCAATTAAAGTCCAATAAATTGTTGCAATTTCCTGTGTTACAATTATGGTGTTAAATTAACACACAATTAAGAAAATTAACCAAATTTATATCAACCAATAAACTTTTTAAATTAATAGAACATACGTGGTAAATAGGATCCACAGTAGCCCACTCTGTGATATCTCACCAAACTAGTCCCATTTAAACTTAAATAAATTATTCATTCTATTCCGCAATAACTAATAAAATCCCACAGCAACTGAAGATAAGAGGTAAACACACTCATAAAATAAAGAACACAATAAAGATTGAAATGGAAATTTATATATACATAACATAATCCAGATTACACACATACAAAAAGTTATTTGCTATAAAACAAATCAATAACATTGAGTAATAAAGGTGACCCTTAGGTTTAAAGCAGTTAATAAAAAAATTAATTAATTATGTTAAACATTAATCTTCAATAGTAAACAGAAAATTAATATTTATATGCATACAACCAAATTGTATGCATACAACCAAAACAATTCCACAAGATAATTCTTTAACTGTAAAAGCAGTCACTAGATATAGATTTGTCACTGTCTCTCTCTGTATATATATATATATAAGATCAAATTTTTGCACATTCAGCAATTCCTTTGTCAGTTAGTCTATTGAAGATGCATTTAGTCATTGTTCTATACTTTCAAATGGGCAATGAATTCCTTGTTAATATTCAAAGGGTCAGCGAGGGAACTGGTTGCTGCCAAATACCAATCCCTCGGATACTTGATAACAAGATTTCTTTCTTTCACACATTAATACGTCGGCGAAGATCATTAACCATGACACTTCAGCTCTTTTCGGAGACCACTACCATTCTCTTTTATTTATTTATTTTTTAGATCATCTGCTCTTTTATTATCACTGACTTTGTTTCACTTTATCTCTTCTTCTGTCTGCACATCGATGAATTTTTATTTCTAAACAGTTTTATTTATATAATCCTAATGATTAAAATTTTCATCCTTTGCTCATGCAATTTGTTCTATCCCAGTTGAAGAGGTCTCAATTATTATTTGAATCTCCAGATGTCTAGCAAGCTAGTTACCTATTTGCTTGTAAGGTATGCAATTTTATGGGTGACATGCGTCCCTTTAGGGCTGTTGTATCTTTAACCAATCCTGACCTTCATTACTTTTTTAATATGGCGATCATTGTGGCACACATTTTTATAAAAAAAAAATTTTAGTTGCTAATTAGATAATTGAGGAATGCTAATTAGATAATTGAGTCCATAAAGATCCCCACAGAGTGGAGCTGGAGAGTGGAGCTAGATTCTTGGTACGCCTATTATTCCTTTGTGATGCAGACCACTCAGGACTAGTTTAAATAACTTATTAATTTCACCAGTGGCAAATATCTATTGCCAATTTTGTTTAATTTGTTTGTTGTTGGTTTTTTTTTTTTTTACAAATAAGGATAAATAAAAAAAATTAATACAATTCTAGACCAAAAATATAACAATGTAAAAATTATAATTTTAATAATAAATTTATATCAGCGTAATATGACACAATTCTTTGACATAGGAAAGCCATGAATAGTTATCTACCGCTCCATGACCTTCCGCTCTCATTTGATTACTCATGCAGACAACTTTATTTTCGTAACGCACAAGCAATTTTGATGTTTTATCTTATTGGTGTATGTTTTTTACTATATTTCTGCCAATTTTGTTGACAGATTTAGATGACAATACAGTATAAGGGTAAAATGTATATAAAAAAAAATAATTAATAGGAGGAATAAAGCAATTCAATTAGAGCTGAACTCATGGACTAACGGTAAAATGCTAACATAATGTTCAGTGGTACAGAGTTTTGAAACTATTGGTGGCATCCGTTTAAGTTTGTAATGTCAGAAATCAGGAAATTCAATTAAGATTGAGATAACGCTCGTAAAAAATCTCATGTAAACATTCAGACTGTCAAGTAAGAGGTTTACTGATGTTTTTATATACTAATCCACATAGGAGCAGTTAATACCTGTCCATGAATACCTGTTGGTCAAATATTCTTGCATATATTGTAATGGAATACAATACAAACACAACATACGTTCTTTTGTTGAAAACGACAACAGCTAAAACATTAGCAATAACATTTCTGTAATATTTATTAAAGTATATAAGAACCTATTATTAACTATGTATGTATTAGATTCTTAAGAAAGACAACGCAAATTTTAAAAAGCGCTGAAAACCATTTTTCTTTCTTTCTTTTTTTTTTTTACTCTTTATTGTCAAGTAAGGATTTAACCAAAATAAAGTTAGTTAAAATATTTGAAACTAACAAAACTTTGAAAAATGTTAATTAAAATTAAAAAGTTCGACATTAAAATAAACATTATGACGAAAGAAATCATATCATATTAAAAAACTGGTCAAATTTTTATATGTGGTATGCGTGTGTATTTTGGCTGTTCCTTTTGATGTAAACATAACGATTGATGCTAAAAATAAAGCTTCACCTCTAATTATTATTTCTGAGACGTGCCGGAACTCCAAAAAGGATGTTGAAAGAAATATCCTCATGTTGAAAGAATGTTGAATGTCCTCCATGTTGAACGAAATAATATTACTATAAATACGGATGCATTAATTTACTCAAACGTAATCGGTTAGTTATAATAACATTAAGTGTACAAATTTTGGTAAATGAGTATGAATTCTTTTTGTATCGTTAAAAGATTATGATCAATTACATTCAATTACCCACAAACCACGACTTAAAGGTAACTTGATTTCGCATTCTTCAAACGCTTAGAATTGCCTTTTTACATATTCATATGAATAGTTAATATTTCATCATTTCCATCGTCTGCTTCCGTTGGAGTGTTGAATGCACCCTTAAATTCTTTCCCCCCACCACCCTTACGCTTTTCTAATTGTCACCCGCCCAATGATTGAGGAGGCAGGCATTCATGCCTTTTACCGCACGTGCACGAATTTCCCAACGAATCGCCGCATGAATCGACAATTACTTCTGGACGTCATTGGCGTTAGCTAAAGTAATACTTATTAGACAGAAATTTCAAGTAAAATATTCATGCCCTAAACATAATAATGATGGGAACTAAAATTAATTCCTGTGTATATTAATTGAATAATGCCGTATCATGTTAATTTGTTCATAGGAAGAATAATATGAGTTGAATAAGAAAAGGAATTTCAACGAAACAATTTTGTAAAGAAAGTAGAGTTTATTTTTTTCCTTGAGTATATTAATATTTTTATATCTCATGTATTTATAGTTAGGATTTCATGTATTGTTAATTAGTGTCTCATGTATTTATAGTTAAGGTCTCATGTTTATAGTTAGTGTTTCATGTATTTATAGTTAGTGTATCGTGTATTTATAGTTAGTCATACATTAATAGTTAAATACATTTAATAAGTTTATGTTTTTTTTTGTTTTTAACTTGAGAATATACTCCTAATTCAAATATTTTAATATTTAAGTAAATGAACAGCAGTATATGTAATCGCAACATAAGAGAAGGTCTAAAACATGGAATTAAAAATTGAATTGAAATTTTGAATGCATGATATTTATAAAGGATAAAAAAAGTATAGTTATAAAGTTAAAAACTTAAATATAAAAAATAATCAAATATTAATTTTTTAAAAGTTACAATTTCGACAGATTTTAATAACCAACTATCTAAAAATGTAATTTTGCAGAGAATATTGACTTCTTTTTTAATTTTATTTTATTAAAATTTTATGTTTTATTAATCAAGCCTTTAATCTTTAAATTTTTTTAAATATTTAGTGCTTTAAAAATTGGCAACATTCATCTTTATTTATAATTGTAAATGAATTCAAATCAAACTGAACTGAAATCGGAAACAATATAATTGGTCTTGGGGAAATTATTAAATAAAATGTAAAATTAAATATAACACAGCTTTGTTTAAAATAAAAAAAAAAAGTATGTGATATGTTTTACCAAGTATTTTTGAGAATGAAATGCATTGCCTATTTTTTTTTATATAACCAGAAAAATTCCAAAAATTTAAAAATACGTGCAAATGCAAGGAATATATAACAGGATATTCAAAAGGCCCTACAGCATTCGAAGTTGTACCAAAATATTTTGGATATTGCTGTATGTAAAATGACTTACTGTAAATAACTGTCGCAATTTTGTCCTATCTTAGAAACGGAAATACCCCACGCCGCATCCAAATATATATTTCCTGCTGACGAACTTAATCCCCTGAAGAAATATTCCAACAAACCTTAGAATCATAGGATAAAGTTCGGACTAAAATTCGACTAGTTCACCAACTTTTCTATCTAGTTTTATCAAACTTACATGCATGTGAATTCGTTGTGAAGTAATTGAATGTAGAGATATAAGACGACCTATTTATATAAGAGAAAAATTATTTAGAAGAAACTTATTGCATTAGAAAATTAATTATTTATGTATTTTTAAGATAAATATTTATTTTTGAACTTATATTTTCCACAAACATTTAACGCTTTTGAAACGTAAGGTAATATAATACTTTAAACGCACAGCATCGCTAATTTCAATATTTGTTTCTTAGTAACTAGAAAAAAGTATACAAATATAAATATCAAATACAACATGCATTGAATAATAAAACTGTTATTTTAAAACAAATAAATAAATAAATTCTAATTTTATATATATATACATATACAATATATATTTGAATTAGAATTTTTCGCATTGATTATTTTATTATCAAAAAATGCTAAAGATAAAAAATAGTTTGTTAATTGCTAATTGCTAAATGCTAAAGTTAAAAATTTTAAATCAGTGAAATGATTTAAAAGTTTGATTGGGTGCATGTAGAAATATTCTTTAAGAGATAAAATAATTGCTGCTAGATTTTTTTGAGAAAATACAAATTTAATTTTTTAATCTAAAATTTTTGTTGAAGGACTTTTTCGAGCATTAATGCCAAACTTAGTGGCGAAAAAATATATTACAACAATAAGGGCTATAATAAAAATAGAATGATCTTTTTTGACATATGACCTTTTTGGATTATAAGGTCATATGTTTCAGAGTTTATAGTTTTTCAGAATGCAAATACATTTTTCAAGATCAAATCCATTCAAAATAATATAAATCATTGTAACGGTTATTTATCTCATGTATATTTTCCATCTTTTCTTATCATGGGAATTTTATCGTTGCTGTTATAACTGTTATAAAAGTCTACAAAATTTCCCATTTTTTTCTGCATACTTTTTTACCTCTTCACTCTGCAATGACCATTTCTTTATACTTAACTTTTCAATTGCTCCAATTTATTTCAATACTATTTCCAATGCAATGAGAGCGAAAATAGAAATAATTACAGTGTATTTTCTAGATCTCTTCTGAATACATGGAAGAGCAATTAATTGTATTATCTTAACAAATTGTATTTGAAAGGAAATGGCCCATGATACCATTTTGTAAGATAAATAAATTGCAGAAAATGAAAGGCTCATATAACATAAGACCTATTGGGATGGGCGCATTAGTTAAGATGAGGGTGGCATGCAGTGTTCATAACACATATACATAAGATTCTATGTAAAACAATCGTTTTTTTCCTTTGTTTTAGAGCTTTTTAAAATTTTAGCATTTTTTAAATTCATTTCATTATTATTTGACATTGAAATATATTTAAATTGTTGCTTTAAAATATTTGTATTAGATTATTCGAATGTTTGTTGCACGTTTTATTTATATTTTAGTACATAACTAATAAAAAGAAATATTTAAATTCCTTAAATGTCCATATTACTGAGTGTGTTACTTAAATACAAAGACAAGTACTAAATAATTTTCATTCTTTAAAGCAGTTGAATTCATTTAATTGGTTAATATTTTTCCATCTTATCAATTTAACATTCCTTTTTATACAATTGAAGTGATACGATTGAGATTAAAGGCTTAATTTGTAAATATACAAATTAAGCTTTTAATCTCAATCGTATCAAAATATTTTGTTTCATTTCTTATTATTAACAAATGTACAATAATATGTATAGATTCAGATATTAAAATTACAATTTTTAGCTATACGGATATTTTAAAATAATCTGTATAGTTAAAAATTGTAATTTTAATATCTGAATCTATGCATATTGTTGTACATTTGATAATAATAAGAAATAAAAGAACTATTTTTCAAGTTATTTTGGTTCCATTTATATTAACAAAAATACAAAAGTTATTTGTTATTCTATTGATATGTAACAACATCCTCATACATTTTTATGAACATATTTCTTTTAAAGTTCCAATTAAATTAAGTTCCATCTTTGATTCAAATAAAATGCATGGTTTTGTAAGTAATTGCGTTTTCATGTTTGTTTATCAAACATTTCATATTTTAATAATCAAAATATATTTCTCGAAATCCTTTGGGGATTATTTTAATCCCCAAAATATTTTATTTATCAAACAAATATTTAAATAAATGTTTTAATTTCGTTTAGAAAATATAAATCTTTTATACGATGAATTCGATAAAATAAATAGTCAAATTAAAACCTCACATTTAATTTTTGAAGTCAACAACAGCAAGTTTGAATTCCATCAAATAAACAATTACATTTTTTCTCTATTTTCACTTTTCTTAACAAGAAAGTACAAAATTCATTTGCAAATATACTACATTCTTGCTGTTTATGAGAGACACGTATATCTCGGTGATTATCATTAACCTCAAATATTTCTTGGCACTTTGGAACACCGCTAATTCTTTTACCGATACCTTTATTCTTGCTCAACGAGTCATTCATCGGCAGGCTTTATCGACCGTTTAGTAAGCCTCCAATTGTCGAAAAGTCCCTCATTCATATGGTAAACAAGGCCTGAAGCAATCAATTACCCACCTCACTCTCCAATTTTTGCTATTTGCTTTGTCTTAACCTAATTAAAAGACCTCATGAATGAGATCCCCCAATCCATGATAAAATTGAATGTCTTTTCGTTTGCTGTTGTTGGTAGTAAACATAGATGTATTTGCTGGAATTAATGGAAATGTATGGATTTAAGAAAGAGTTTTGTATGCTATTTATTCCTTATAAATCAGACACAAAATATGTTCATCACAATAAAATAGAATTAAAAGATGGCGAATTTCGTACATTGGAAATAATGTTTGTATTAGAAAAGAAATGTTTGCTGCAGAAGAAATTATTTTGTTAATCTAATCTTATACAGAAACGAAAGGTTATTCAGTTCGTTTATTTATCACAATAGATGAGGATATTCTTTTGGCATGTTTACGGATAATGCTGGAATTATCATCTATAAAGATAATGTAACTTGCGGCTCCTATATTTTAGGAAGGAAAAAAAATTGCATTGTTTCCTTATAATTGCCAATAATTTAATATATGAACTTCACTTTATGTATGCGGCTTGGTAGGCAACTGGCTAGCGCTCTCGCCTATTGCACCACCTTTCGAATCTTTGTACCACCTTTTTTATAGCCAGGTTCGAATCCTGGCCGTGACATGGTTGTTTGTTAGTGGTTCGGAATACACGTTAAACTGTGAGTCCCAGTCTGATTAGTCTAAAATGTGCATAAAATGGCTGTAAAATGACAAACTAAACTAAATCACTTCTCGTTCTTTGGTCTCCATACTGATTTAAATATTTGTTAATTATCAGCCAGAAAAAGTATTTTATTTAATAAATTAGATAGGTTATTTAATTAAGTACCATTTCATTTAAAATAAATATTTAAATCTGAATTTAAAAGAATTCTTTTAAATTTATAATATGTTATTTACTAATATTTCACTGTTGTCATTTCAGAGTCAGTTGTAAAACAATGGATCAGGTTACTAAATCTCAAATTTTGAAACTTTTTTTTTTTATGCATAGCACCTTTTGTTTAAAAGTACAAGATAGAGAAAATATTTCTGAAATTATATTCTGAAATAATTATCCCACAATTGCGTGTCATATTTTAAAAAAGGAAATTTCCTTTCGGCAGTTTAACTATGAACGTGAAATGTTCCAGTATGTCATAATCTCTTAATTAGTTTCCTCGTGTCTGAACACAGTGATTAAGAATCCCTCTAGTGAATTCGAATTTGAACACTCTCTTAACTCAAGAAACATGTTATAATTAGGCCACAAGTTGGACAAAATGTAAATCGAACTTTTATCGTAAATGGAACTAATTAGGTAAAAGTAAAGACCTAACCCATTCGTGAGAAAAGCTATGCTTTTTTCGATTTTTTACGAATTTATAGATCTTACAATCATGTAAAATAATAAAAGTAATATAAACATAATATATGCAGAATATTAGAAATTAATGGTATACATTGGTAAAGTTTTAATTGGCAACTAAAAATAGTGATGACAGAATTACATAAAGCGTTTTTAATTTTGGCTCAAAGTGGTAGATTACAATTTCCCATGAATATGCTGATTTTCCATTTTCTTAACATCTCCATTATTATTTTTATTCAGAGTTGGAGAGAATTTGCTGTTGATATTTTTAACAATGACAAGTTTTTGATTTGTATAATGTCCTTCAAAGCAGTTGTCTTACGAAAGATTCTAATGGTTTTGTTATTATCCATTTCAGAAATATTAATGAGCAATTTGACTGTATATTAATAAACCAAATAAATCCAAAACCAACATCATTTAAGCAATATTATAAAATTGTGTTTATGGATTACAGGTGATTGAACAGAAGTTTCATTCAGTTCATTGGATTAGTAAAGAATTCACCCTTACTCGTGAAAATATTTTAATCATTCCTTAAAGTATTCAGCTATTCATCATCAAAGAGCAAATTAAGACATGTCCTTGGGCAAAAGAATTATTCCTTCCTGCATCAGAGTAAGCGAACCAGACTGTCGTCTTTAGTCGATATAGCGTGAAGATTAATTGTGGCAAACGCAATCATTAAATGCAACAATATTTGTGTTACGACTTCTATATCTGTAGTTTGGACCAAACTAAGATTAATTTTTGATTTTATTCGAAATAATGTTATAAAATATAAATGTATATATTTACATTTCTTTTATTAATTAATAGTTTTGCTTCACGTGTCATGGAAATTTAATTTCTTAACCTTATATTCTTCATATGTGATTTAATAAATATTTTTGTACATTAATGAGTTTCTTTTAGCTCTAATATTAGATAATTATTTATTCTTTTGATGTTTATAAATGTATTAATCTCTTATATTTTATTACAAAATTCTATTGTTTAAATAAAATATATTTTCGCCAATTGAGCATAATGATGGGAATATATTAAACATAACCAGTTTTTGTGCTTATTTATTGATACTTTTACTTCAAAAATCCATCTTTAGAGACATATGCTTTTTTTTTCAGTTGATGTTCAGTTGTTGATTCAGAACTTATACTAATTCTGTTGCTGACTCTGTTGCGTACTATGATGTCAGAATATTTTTGATAATAAATGCGATAATTTTCTTTTATGTGAATAACAACAACTATAAATTTTGATGATAAATGCGATAATTATTTAACACATTTTATAAGACAAATGAATATATATATAGTTTTATGTTAAAAAACGAGGAACACAAATACAATTTCCTTAAAAATCTGAAAACAAAACTCTTGAAGCTTGTTCAAAGTTATGTACAGAACATTTAAAAGTATTTCAGTAGGAGACAATGTATGAAGCATTTCTAAAATAACTAATTCATTCAAATAACAACAAATATGCAACTTTTTATAAAATAATGAAGAAAATTATACTAAGTAATAAGTTTCAACTATTAATATAAAACTTTATATTTAAATTATTTCTTTAACTTACGAGTTTTGATATTACTCATAATTAATTTTTTTATTAATTTCACTTAAGTTTACTAATCTTTTTTTTTAAATATACTTGTTTGGCATTTTATTACATAAAATATAATCAATTCAAAAATGTAATGATTTTGAAGAGGAATTTGATGTCTGAATTGTTTGGTGGTCGCAAATTGTGGTATAATTTGCCATGTTGGAATTTCGTGTTTGCTGTTTCACCATTTTTGGAACCATATAAAACCTTGAAAAACATTTTAAAATAAAAAGATTCACCTATACTGCCACAAATTACTTTACTTACGGGGATTTTAAAGCCATTTTTCAAATTTAAAATGAACTTCTCACCTTATCTGAAGAAGTTTGAAAGGGATTTCACCCAAAATCCTCTTGAAAATATATAGTGCGAAAAGGCCATTTGCAAGATGTTCGACATACCATTCTTTGATGCCCTACATATTGAGATCGCTACCTTATCTTATGTCGATTGAACCTAAAATCCAAATTTTATTTATTGTTGAAAGCACTCTAACGTATAGAACAAGCTTTGTGATGTGGATATAAAAAATAAAGCAATTCAACTTTTTAGGAAAATATCCGAGGTCTTTTTTTATTATGTATTATGTTGTATAATATAAATAAATTCAATAAAGTTTTCAAGGTATATTGACATAGATAAATCTGTTAACAAAAAATTTATTGCAATTATTTATTTTGGGTTAAAATGCAAATTATTTGTTTTTGGAATAAAAAAATGTATTAGGCACTTAGTGCAATAAAGTTTGTACTAAATTTGTGTTTCAAAATTAGTTGCAAAGAAAAATAATATCTGGCTTTTTTCTTTGAAGTTTATTATTACCTTAACAAACTATTTATTTGTTCATGATGTAAAATGCTGTATGATTACAGTCATTATATCCTCTATCAATAATTGTTCATTCTACTTTGTAGAAAAACAATTTATCTCAAAAATGAATGTTTTTGTTTGAAATTTATTGTATTTCAATTATCATTCTTCATTTATTGTATTGCTTTTTAAAAATTTGTTTTCCTTCTAGTCTTTTTATCTTATTTTTACGCATCAAACGGTCATGAAAGAGATATCACACGGAATATTTTCTTTTTCACATTTACTCATTCGAAGAAACATCAATTTATGATAAGAATAAACTTTTTCGGGTTTTTTTAAAACAATTTCAGACATTTAGAATTACATAATATATATATTTATTATGAAAGTATACAATTGTAAGTTATTGTTTTTAACTATTTATAGGATTTAATGGATAGAGACAAAACAGAGATCTTCCACTACTAATAAATAATGATAATAAGTGCATAATTGTCTATAGTAGTAGTTAATTGTCTTAAAAGTAGTTTTAGTCATAAAGAAAAACATTTATATTTATGATGTAATTGTTGAACAATACTAATGTACAATGCTATATATATGTGTGTGTGTGCGTGTTTGTATATATATATATATATATAATTTATTTTTCAAAATCTCTTCATATGCATACATACATACATACATACATACACACACACACACACATATATATATATATATGTGTGTGTGTGTGTGTGTGTGTATATATATATATATATATGTGTGTGTGTGTGTGTATGTATGTGTGTGTGTGTGTGTGTGTGTGTGTGTGTGTGTGTGTGTGTGTGTATGTGTGTGTGTATGTGTGTATGTATATGAAGAGATTTTGAAAAATAAATTAACTAAAGCATGATATTAGTATTTGTTGCAGTAATAAAATTATATATAAAAATAATTAGATTAATACTACAATTAAATAGACTACAAACAATAACATAAGATGAACAATAATGTTGAACAAATAACAATGTAAACAATAAAAACATTTCCATTGTTTGCATTTTGAAACTTAATTTCTTATTGTGTTCTAAAATAAATTGGACGCATTTGATGTTTTCTCACAAAATGCTTTTCTTTCCGCCGTGTGAGGTAAATTTTAAAATACTAGTTAATAATTTGGATTATCGTAGCATGGAAATTTCTCTATATGTTTATGTTAAAAAAATGAAATGCTGTTCTTTGGAAACATAATTCTTTGTTTAATATTCCAAAAAACTAGCATGAAACCAAAATAAAATATTGTAAAAGCATAAAATAAAATAAAATGTAAATTTTTAACTTTTAACTTTTTCAAAAATATTGTATTCATTAAATATATTGATTTGGCTCTCAAAAAAAACCCCTGCTTTCAACGGGTATTGATGTAACGGGTAAATGTTAATGTGTTGGCTAAATGTAGACGAAAGCAGTCCAATAAGCCAACATGACCCAACTTTTTATAAATGCGGAATAAAATTGTGAATTTTCTAAAGATACTGAGATTTTGTATCATTATTTTATATTTTTTTTAATTTTAATTACATAAAATTTATAAAAATTAAATTGTTACCTAAAAATTTTTAAAATTTTTTACTAATTTTTTAAAAAATTCATATACCACAGGTTTCGGTTATCCCGGCGGTGAAATTTCTTCATCTGCTCATTAGAAAAGAAAAAAAAAAAGTTATTGAAATTTCTTCATCTGCTCACAAAAAAAAAATATTGTTGGAAAAGAAATCAAATTAGTATCCTTCAGCATTTTTCACTTATCATTGTGCACATCTTAAATTGTAAATTTTACCGATTTTTTATAAACAACTAATATCTTTCCTTTTTAATAATACTTTACTTATAAAGTAGCTGAGTTATTAATTATTTAAATGTTTTGAAAATGTAATATAACTTAATAACATTATTACATTCTTTAAAAAAATATGTCACTTTTCTTAAAAGACTGAAATTGCTTTCTCCTTTTCTTTGCCGTGCTTTTAACATTTGTATTTAATATTTTAGTTTAGTTAACAATACCATTTATATAAAATTGATTTTTGTTAAAAATGTATATTGTAAATAATACTGTAAACATTTTATTAAAAAAGTAATGAGTATACTACTAATATATAAATAACGAACTTTTAAAGGGAATAAAATAAAATTAATGTATCTTAGTTGGTAATATACATAAATGTTGCAGATAAACGTAAATATATACATTTTCTCTAAACAATACATGTACATATACAATACATGTGCATGATGTAAAAAATAATAAGTGTATATTAAATAAAATTAATGTAACTTATATATAAATGCCACTATTGCTTATCTTCTATGATACATAAATGACACTTGCATTTTAGTGTAATTAACAATATTACATCTGATTTCCTTTTACGGTATATAATAAGGCCTTTTGTATTAATACAATGTTTTAAAAGGAAATAAAATAAAATTAATGTATCTTAGTTGGTAATATCTCCAAACTATTGCAGAAAACTGGCAACAAATAATATATAAATTTATATATATATTAATATAAATAATATTAGTGTTATAATAGGGTAGCGTTATAATAATAATATAGTATGTATAATAGTTTTTAATGATATATCTAATTTCCTTTAAGGTATATAATAACGCCTTATGTATTAATACTAACTTTTAAAATTAAATAAAATAAAGTTAATGTATCTTAATTGGTAATATACACAAACTATATTTATATATTTATAGAAAAACTATAAATATATAAATTTACACCAAATAATACACATGCAGAGCAGGAATGATTATGTCACTACAATAATATGTAAGTGCCATTATTTCTTAACCCCCTAGAATGAAATATATTCATTATCAAAACTCCAATCGTATTAATAACTGTTGAAATGAAATGGTGTATTATTAAGAATTTTAACAAGATCTCAGGGGAGAAAAGGAGATTATGGAAATCAAGATGTCAGGATATCGCGATTCAAATTTGCTAATGCTCTTTAGGGTGGAGAAGAGAAAATGAATTCAACATTGAAATTAAGTTTGATTGCTGAAACTCTTACTTTCTCTCTTAATCTTAGCAATAGATCAGGGATGGTCAACCCAAATGATTTTGCGGGCCATTTTGGAAATGCATCATAACTCTACGAGCAGCATATAAAAGTATATATAAAATCATATAGATTTAGACCCACTATGAACATTTTTGGAGTGAAAATTGAAACAGAATGAGTTATTATTTTTGTTTTACTATTATTCTTATATGGTAAACATAGATAATATAATAATAATGATACTAAATACACATTGTAAAGAAATATAACACAGAAAAGGATTTATAAAATATAATAAACATAAACGAAATAAAAAACGAAATCATTAAAATATATTTATTTTACTAGTGGGTTTTTTTTTCTCCTCTCTTTCACTTAGCATTTGGAAATCGATCTCAATTTGGGTATTTGCACATCGTAATGGCTGTTGCAGATTAGCATCCGTTATATTTGAGCATGTTTTTGTGGGTCAATTTCACTTTAGAAAAAAAACGATTCGCAAGTGTAGTTCAATCAAAAGCGTTAACAACTTCAACTAAGAGTCTGGTTTTCTCTGCTATCAGCAATCAATTCTGCGTATCTAGGGATGGTCACTGTCTCACTAAGGTCACTTAAAGTGAAACATAAAACCTGTTATAGTAGATGTTCCAAGATGCACGCTCATCATGAATTCGCAGAATATAATTTAATTATTCTGCAAACTCATAAATAAAAAAAGCAATATGTGTCCTATATTCGCAAGCATATTATTTTAAAATCAATTAATTTAATAATTTTTTTTTCTCAAAATTTCGACAATTAACTTTTGTATATATGGAGGCACACATAATGTACTTTTTAATACATTGGTTTACACTACTTTGGCCAATATTAAATAAATATATTTTGTAAAAGTGTGATAAATCTCACGGGCTGGAAAAATATTCAATGCGGGCTGCGGGTTGGCAAACCTTGCCATAGATAAATTGCAAAATTTGAAGGTTATTTTTCAACACCTTTAATTTTCCTAATTGCTCTTTCTCCTTGAGGCTATTGATATGTTTATCAACAAAATTTAACGTTTCTTAATGCTCCAGTGTTTTGAAAGAATCAGATCAACAAAAGATTTGATCCAAATTGGTCAACTTCAAGTCCTGTTCCCTAATGCGTTCAGTCTTGATCCCCACCGGAAGCAAATCAAGAGAATTTCATTCCGTCCCGACAGATTTATTCATTACATCGTTGAAGATAAACAAGTAAATATATAAAATTACTGTAAACAATACACATGGTCATGATGCAGAAAAGTATTGAGTATATTACTAATATGTAAAGGACACTATTGATTACCTTCTATGATATATGAATGGCCCTGTTGCATTTCAATGTATTTAACAATACTCTTTCTGATTTCCTTTAAGGTATATAATAATGTCTTTTGTAATAATACGAACTTTTAAGGGGAAATAAAATAAAATCAATGTATCTTAGTTGGTAATCTACACAAACTATTGCCGAAAAACTGGTATATATATATAAATTTCTTCTAAGCAATTCACATGTTCATGATACAGAAAAGTAGTGAGTAAATTACTAATATATAAATGACAACAATTCAGCATTGAAATAAAGTTTCAATGCTGAAACTCTTACTCGCTGTCTTAATCTTAGCCATAGATAAATTGCCAAGTTTGAACATTATTTTCCAATACCTTTAATTTTCCTAATTGCTCTTTCACCTCCAAGCTATTGATATGTTTATCAGCAAAATTTAATATTTTCTTAATGTCCCACTGTTTTGAAAGAATCAGATCAATTGCATGGCTTCAAGTCCTGTTCCCTAATGCATTCAGTCTCCATCCCCGCCGGAAGCAAATCAAGAGAATCTCACTTCGTCCCGACAGATTTATCTTTTTCTTTCGTGGAAAAGTCGAGCAAGCGTCAAGTCTAATTGTCGCCTCTCGACTAAGTGATGATCGTGCCCCCCACACAACTCGTAAATTCTCTTCCCGGAGAGGGTTCTGTTTATTCGAGGCAGCTTCCAAATTCAGTTGCAAAGGCTTTTAAAGCTTTTTATCGCCTCAACCTCGTAGACGGGGAAATAAGTTTTGAGGTAAAGAAGCAAAAAGTAATGACACTCGTTCTGACGTCTGAATTGAGAAAGGGTTTTTCTTTTTTCACTTTTGGGTTTTTATTATTAAAGTTTATGGTGTAGATGAAAGACTTCAGAGTAGAGAACTTATATATCTTTCAGCTCATTTTTCATTATGTTTTTGATATTTTTACGGGATTATTTTGATTTAAAATTTAATGAATCACATCTCAGAAACCCTGCTCGTAATTTTATTTAATACATGGTCATCAATCATAACTTGATGTAAAGATGACTATGGTATAATCGGCGAAGATTTAAATAAAATATGTGCGTATATAAATATTACACTTTATATAAAGATGAATTAGGTCTAGCAGTCTAAGTAATTATAAAATATCTTTAATTCAATTTATCAAACTTCTTAATCTTAAGAAAAAATACTCCAATTGTAGTAAGACATAAAGCTGAAACATGAAGCGTTTGCGGGACCACAGAAAATATTACCATATATTGTGATGATATGTGTGTGTAGTTCAATGTATCATAATTTACGTGTAAGGATATGCATAAAAATATCAGTAGCTTGTAAACATGGTAAAGTATTATAAACAATTTTTTGGTTAATTTTTTTCTGCTTATTTATAAACACATTAGGTATATTAATGGAAGCTTTCATAAATTTGCTTTGATATTTCTTATAAACATTTTCATTATTTTTTGAAGTTTTTGTCAAGATGTTTCCGATACAAATGTTTTGTGGATGAAAAATGTTGATGATATTCAGATCTATTCATATAAACATTCAAATTTTAATATGAGGTTTTCCAAATACGAGGAGCGAACTGAACACAAAGTACTTGTGAACAAAAACAACGAGTTTGAAAAGCTTTCCTTAAGGGCAAATTCAACAAAAAAGGTATTCAAAATATTGAAATAGTGGGATGTCTCATCTTTGGTTTATTTTTAAAAATAATAAGGATATTTATAACACAAATGATAAAAAAATAATCCGATGTTGAGTTTACTCTATCCGCAACACCTCATACGTTTAATATTCGTAAAATATCAGTTTGGGGTTAGATAGTTATATATTGCTTCTGAAACAGGTCGTATTTCTTTATATGTAAATATATATACATATATATAGCGAGCGAGAGAGAGAGAGAGATAAATATATATATGTCAAAAACTATAAAATCGTTTAGATTTTAAAAACGTATGTATTTTTATAAAGTAAACATACATGGCTCCCTTTTTCTTAGAGAGAAGTCCTTTTTCATTTTGAAATAATTTTGAAAATCAGGCAATGACTAAACGATTAGGATATACAGTTCTGTGTATTTAATAGATATATTTAATCTCAGTTTTCTTAAATAAATAATTATCTAATATTTGAAATTTCTTGTTTTTTCCCCAGGAAATGAGATCAAGCATCAAAGACATTCTGGAGAATCTGAACATGTAAGTTTATTCAATTATTTATATTCACTAAATAAAAGTGAATTTTTCATTCCCGTATCCTACATTTTAGTTTTAGATAAATTCTATCTATTTTTGTTACTTTAAACATGAATTTCCTTTTAGTGCAAAAGCAAATGAGGATTTCAACCATTTATCTAAAATAAAAATACAGTATTTTAATGGTAATTAAGAAATGACAAAAAATATTATGTAGTTAATAAAGAAAAACATAAAACAAACTTACTCAATCATTGCAATTAAAATCACTTTACTGCAGATATCATTGAATATCTAATCATTGTATTTTAATGTAATAAAAAAATGGTTGTATCAATAAATAATTTTAACGTAATCTATTTTATTACTTTATGATATCCATTTAAATATTAAGCTCTAACAGTTAAGTTCCGTAACCATAGAAAAATAATAAAATAGAGAACAAAGAGTATATAAAATAGAGTTGAGGCCATCAACTTTTTTCTCTTTTTCGTATTAAGTTAGTGCTGCATCATCACTTGATTTTTTTTTTTTTTTTTTGCACAAGTATTTCCTCATAAAGCCAACTATTTATTTTTGTATTAATACAGATATATTTGTTAATAAAAATATGCAATTGTACACAAATAAATTCTGCTTCACAAAAATAAAGAAACTGTGAAATATATAAATTAATTTATTAACAGGTATTGCTTGATTTTCTTAAAAGGTGCAAATATTAAAAACAATTTTTTTTATTGATAATAGAAAATAAAAAAACGTTTGAAAACATTAATTGTACATTTATTTAGAGTTTTAATGAATGAAGCTTTTATTTGAAAATTGCTTGACTATGCTTTTGTTCTTCTTTTTACCAATAGTGAAGAGAGTCGCCAAAAAATCTATCTCCTATCAATAGATGAATCCTATATCTCCTATCCTGATCTATCACTCCTGATCAATAGATGAATGTTATAGTTATCTATAAAAATGCAAATTACCAATCTAAACTCATATCCATAAATTAAGGATAATTCAGAATCACACAGAAATTGAACTCTAAAATAAAAATTTCACCTGTAGAATTATCACACACATCTTGAAGAAGGATATGCAAATTACAGGAAACCACCAGATGGCGCGGATAGTACGTCACAATGCCGAGAGTGTAAGAGAGGTTTATATAAGGAATGGTGGCAAAGATGTAAAAATTGTTCACAAGCGCTTTAAAAAGCCTTTCAGTGCAATAACCGCATAGTTATGGCACAAACGAAGCATTTGAATGATTTTTAAGTGGTAGAATTATCGAATGACTGAAATGTGGACGTACCCAGCTGGAAGTATCCAAGGAACTTGGAATCGCCCAGAGTGTCATCTCCAGGCATTGGCAACGATTCCAAGATGATGGTAATGTGAGTAGATGTTACAGCACAGATCGCCCCCGAGTTACAACGACAAATGAGGACCGGTATTTAGCAGTTACTGCCAAAAGAAACAGACGGAGCACATCATCAGACCTGTCTCGTCAGCTCTCTTCAGCTACCGGTACGACAGTTTCAAGGCAGACCGTGTACAGACGCTTAGGGCACATTGGTCTATATGCTCGTAGGCCTGTCAGATGTGTTCCACTTACCGCAACTCACTGTCGCCTGCGATTAAACTGGAGTAGAGAGCATGCATTGTGGACACTGCAACAGTGGTCTGGTGTGATGTTTTCCGACGAGTCCAGGTTTAGTTTGCAGTCTGATTCTCGCCGGACTTTCATATGGAGAGCGCCAGGTACCCGTTACCACCAAGAGAACACCATTGAACGACACCGTTACGGTGGTGCAGGATGGCTAGTTTGGGGAGGAATTATTCTTGATTTCAGAACTGACCTGCATGTTCAGAGTGTAACGATGACAGGCCACATCAATCGGGATGTCATTCTGGAACAACATGTACATTTGTTTCGGCGCACCATGGGGCTGAATTTCTGTTTATGGATGACAACGCCCGTCCTCACCGTGCAAACATTGTAGACGAATGCCTTCAATTGAGGATATCACCCGTATGGATTGGCCAGCATACTCACCGGACTTGAATCCAATAGAGCATGTGTAGGATATGCTTGGCCGACGAATTGCAGCCCGTCAACCCACCTGTCAACCGGAACTTCGGAGGGCATTGCTTGATGAGTGGTGTAATATTCCCCAAGATCAGATTGATAATTTGATACTCAGCATGCCTAGGCGTTGTAAGGCCTGTATTGCATCGTCCGGGAGACATACTCCATATTAACCATCATACTAACTATGTTATACTGTTTTTTGTAAATCGGTTCTTTTTTGAAATTTGTTCCAGGGAGTAAAAATCGCAATTTTTATTAATTATGTCAAACATATAGCATCCTTTTTGCTCTTTTCCTTTTGTTTAATAAATAGACTTTACAAATAAGTCAAATTTGTTTTGCTTCTGTCTCTTTCTTTGCCTGAACTTTATTATCCTTAATTTATGGACATGAGTGTAGTATGCTAGATTATGATACCGACTCCTATTATAAATCAGATATGAATTGAATATACTCAATAAAATTCTTTTAAAAACATTATTTATTCATTCATAGAACAAATAAATCAATTCCTGCGTATCTGTAAAAAGCCAGCATTTCCCACATACTCATATTTAACCCTTTCTCAACGCAAATGAAATTAATAGAGCTGTTAGTTCCTTATGAATCAATAGACTGACTAAATAGGTTGTTGAACTATACATCCATCACCTAACGAGCATGTTGACGTCAAGCTGACAATCAGATCGCTCTATTTTATTACTACTCAACATTTATAACAATAAAGCAAGAAGCTGAAAAAGTGTGCGTAAATTAATTATGAAAGCACAGTTTATTCATATAATTATATACATTTTATTATTCCACAATTGAGCAAATCTTACAAACGGACAATATATAAACGTCAAGGAAACCATAAATATTATGCATAACGAAGAATTAACGAAGAAATACGCCATTTAGAAAGAATTAATGAAGACGTCGAAAAGAATAAATGAAAATAACATCTAAAGAGTTGATATCATGACGATATATAACATGATAAAACCAAGAGATTAATATGCATAAAAAATCCATGTTATTTCTTAAATAATTTCTTCTTTCATATCTATGAAATTCCATATCAATAAAAATAAGTGACTAAAATCTATAATTTTATAGATCCAATATGTTTCTTATCTCATTTAGTCAACGGCATTATCTAGACCAAGTCCATAAGCCCGCGCATCTTAAACAGACGAGTCATGATTAAGGGTAAAAAAATACAGCTTCTTTTTGTCCTTTAACCTTGCGGTAAATAAACACATGGGGGCACTCAAGGGGAGAACTCTGACTTTACCCCACAGGGCCCTGAGTACTCATTTTAGTCGCCCTTACGACGTGAATGTGCTACATTGTAGCTTTTCAAACCTGGAACCACATAGGATAATATTTCTATAAATCTATACAACAAATCTATATGTGACTAATACTTTTATCTATCTGTGATATTTTAGTCACTTATTAATCCCATTATTCTTTAACGATATATTAGATAAAAAAGAAAAAAACCCATATATCTCCTCCTCCCTCCCTAACCAACTATATTAACCCATTAAAAAAACTCATATGTTTAACAATGGTGCTACTCAAAAATCAGAACGAAAAGATATTAATAACGTTATAACCTAAAGTTTCAAAATTGCAGGGAAATCTTCCTTAAATAATTACAAAGATTTTTTTAGAAATAGACTTTTCAAAACGAAATTTAACTGACTTGTCAAAAAAAACTATTTTTGATTATACATTTTCATCCGAATCGGCAGCAGAAATTTCTCTTTGTCGAAGCCGGTTTGTTGTATTGCAATCTTAGAGAATAGGTGGAAAAAAGGTGGTTTAGTTATCTGTGATATTTTAATCAATCATTAATCCCATTATTCTTTAACAATATATTAAACTGAAAAAAGAAAAACAAGTAAAATAAAAAAAAAAAATTTTAAGTTAATTCCTTTTTTTTCACTATATTGCAGAAAAGTCCTTTAACAAATGCAGATGAAATTTTCTTCTTACATCTGGCGCCATCTATTGGTAGATATGTGCAACTTAAATCTTTAAAAAAACTAAAATTAATGAATTAATATTTGAAAAACTGTATCAACATGAAGTGTCGTCCACTACAAGTTCAAAAAATTTGAACTTGAATGGATGAATGAAAATTTGAACAAGATATATATAGGGAGAGTATGAGCTAATAGTAGGAATTGAAAAAGATGTTAAGATCTTTGTAACCTAAAAATTGCAAAATTGCAGGAAAAGATCAGAACACGAAATATCCTTCACTAAATAATTACGATTATTTTTTTTTTTTTTAAAAATAGACATTTTGAAACGAAATTTAATCGACTTATCAGAAAAAAAAAAATATTTTTGATTATACATTTTTATCGAATCGGCAGCAGAAATTTCTGTGCCCATCTCTGTCGAGCCCGGTTCGTTTTATTGCAATCTTAGTGAATCTGTGGAACCACAGAAATCCAAGTTCTTTTGTACTCTTTCCGGCTGAGTCCCCTTCCGCCCAATCAAATGAACTTTAGCATACTGGCTAACTTCCGTCACGGGGATCTGCGTATGTGTTTGAGCAATACGTAA
>BPLR01016549.1:0-10171 GCA_021605095.1 Caerostris extrusa | reverse complement strand
TTTATTATTTTTCCGATTCGAATTTCGTGGAATTTGTTTTTATCGTTTGGTTGGGAAAATAAATTGAAATATTGGAATGAATAGAAAACGATTTGAAAGTTTGATTTGAAGTTCTCGAAAACATCAACAAGAATTTAGGAACAAATTACGGATTACATAAAATCATAAGAATGCCGCCCTAGTATAATTTAAAATTAAATTAAATAAAAATTAGATACTACTTTTAAAACCAATGTATCACGCATCTTTAAAAACCTTTTAACATGACGCCAAGCAACACCACGAATCGCCAAAGTAACGCCAAACTAACACCAAGTATCGTCAAATAACGCCAAGAATCTTTCCACTATCTAACGCCTCATAATCTCACTGCAACGAACGTGAAATTCATATAAACCCGCCAAGAATGTTGATAAATTACAGAACAATTCACAGTGAACTGTGCATTCCTTTCCTCAAGAGAAAGGATTTGTCTGTTCTCTTGAAAACGTCAACACGAATTTAGGAACAAATTTGTTCTGGTGGCCGATCTATTACTGACTAAACTAATGAGAAAAGGAGGGGAGGGGAGGAGAACAGAGAAGAAATTTTATTATTCTCTACAACACTCTGTTGCCTCTTTACTGTTCCTTTAAAAACAATCTTTCAAACCCTCTATGTTAAAAATTCACCGGCAAGGCATAAATAACAAGGAACATCAAATATGGAGTCTTGTTTTTGCGAGAAAGGTATTAAAACGTGTCATTTGTGAAGGATTTAATAGGGCACTGAGGTTTATTATTTTTTCCGATTCTCACTCGAATTTGTGGGAGTTGTTTTATCGTTTGGTTGGTAACGATGTGTGCGACGATAAATAGAAATAATGGAATGAATAGAAAAACGATTTGAAAATGCATAACAATTAGGATTGAGCATTTAATTTTTTAACGCAATAAAAATTTGATAAATAAATCTGATAAATAAATTTTAATAATAAAAATTTTTATAATAAAATCGATTCTTTATATTATTTAGTTATGAATCTTAATCTTTTATTGAGTTCCAAGATACTAAATTAGTGTTTATAACGATTCTTGGAAAAAATCTTCATTTATGCTTTTATCTATAATTAAATATAAAATCTGTATTTATATATAATCTCGTAAAAAATAAATGATATTTATCATAAAATACTTCTTATACAATATATTTTTTCTTAATTCGTTTATATTTACAGCAGATAAAGTGACTGAATGTAAATATGTGTTTTTATTTTTGATTAAAATTTTTTAAAATTTATCACAGCTAATATTTAGAAAATTTAAAAGTGGGATTTGGAAATAAAAAATGTACTTTTGTCATTTTTTTTCACCCATTAATTAAAGTTCATGAAATTTATTTTAAAAAATATCACATATGTAATTTAAATGAACATGAATTGAAAATATATTGTTTAATTGTAAATTAAAATAAATTCTATTGATACAGTAAAATTAAAAAGTAAATTGTATTAATTAAAAATACAAATTATTTTAATTTACATTGATTTTATTGAAACTAAAACCACTACATCTTTCTCAAAAAAATATATATTCATAGAGAAATCTCATAAGTAAATCTGAAGGCAAAAAGTGGCACACTCATCCAAGACAGCTGGAAAATCGTTAACACTCAGACCACGTAAAGAGGCGGTTGGCAACTTTCTCGATTAAGAACCGGACACGATTGTCTTGCGGAGCACCTAAGGATAGGGGTCCTGGACTCGAACACTTGTCCAATATATAGATGCAGAATTTTTGTTTTGTCCATGAAGTTTTGAAATGTCCATGACTGAACAGGGAGGCTCAACGCCAAGGAGAGGTCTTGCAATTGTATTGGGAGCACCAGGGGCTTCGCTGGACTAGAATCACGTGTAATACTAGAATAAAGTGGCTACCCCCTTTGGACTTTTGTGGCTGTGTGAGACCAGACTTGAGTGTCGATTGCTGTCTCGCTGTACATTTGCTTTGTTCTGCTTGTTCCTTCTCTCGTGTGTGATCCTTATTGTAATGGACTGATTTCCAATAAGCTGCGGCATGTTAGAATAAAACCAATTTCAAAATTATGTAAGGGGAGAGTCTGATTAAAGCATTTTAACTTTTCATTCAATAAAAATACATGATGGTATGCATCTGTCAGTTCATCATTAAAGGTAGTTAATTGGCATTTCGTGTGTGCAGCATCTGTCCAAATTTAGACTGCTTCCAAATTAGAAAGCTGCTCGAAATCTGCAGAGGATGAAAGAACTCACCACATCTGTCCTCCCTGTCCATATGTTGGTGAATCATCAAGTATGCAGAAGGTGGTTGTCGCATCTCTACCTTTTCTATTCAAATTTAAGGTTTCTATTGAATGCTGCAGCAGGTCTCAAAAGAAACTTATCTTGGGGTTTTTTTTTCCAAGCAGCCCCATAAGTCTTCCAGGTGGCGTGTGGAAAAAGTTCGACTAAAAGAACGGCCAGGTGCATTCCATAACGCTACATTAACCCATGAAGAAGTTCTCAAGTGATAACACCCCCACTCAAGAACCCCAAGACACTTGGCTCGCCAGTGGATGTGCGCATCTGGGCATCTGGCCTTAGTCAACTTAAAAAAGCTTGATTTTATCGTATCAATGGTATTTTCCATATATATATATATATATATATATATATATATATATATATATATATATATATATATATATATATATATATATATATATATATATATATATATATATATATATATATAAATGAACTAGTTCTTAAGCTTAATTAATGTAAATCAACAAACGTAGTTCGAAAAAAATAGCAAATAATGAAGCTGATTTTTAAATTCAGCTTTTACGAATATATGTGTTTTTCAATGCTTACAGATGGGACCTGAAATGGCTGATTGGCTAGCGCTCAGGCGCTCATTTACCTGATGGTTCCACAGGTTTTGGTTCGAGTGCGGTGGTGCCATGGATATTTTTAGTGGTTCGGAATCCACTTTAAACCGTAGGTCCCAGTCCCTAATAGGATCGTAGAGCGTTGCAGGGGCATTGTTACTCCGCGTCCGTATCTTCAAGTTACACGCGCCCCCTGTATAATGCAAAGTGAGTAGCGTCTGTGCAGCGCTTACCTTAAGGCATTCTAGACCCAGCTGTAGTGTTTGCCAACTGCATTAGAAAGAAAAATGCTAATTAGATTCATTATTACAATCCACTTTCAATGACTACTGCAGTTTACATTTCGTGGATGAAGTATTAAAAGAATAAAAGTGAATACAATATTTACATTCAAGTTTTTAATCATTTTTCCGTATTCACAATAAAATGACGATTTTGTCCTGCTCACAATAAAGCATTTCTATTACGATTTTATGATTAAACTGAAACCAGTAATTTAAATTTCTAAAAATGACGACGAGATTGACTGACTGCTCTCATATTGTTCATAATATTAAATCCTAAACAACTGTTTGTAATAAATGTGAGTTGAAAATGCTTTTTCAAGGAATTCGTTATTCTATCATTTTAATGCCATGAAAATAGGATTAACACGTTTAAACATAAACACTTTAGCAAAACCAAAATAATCTTCCCGCTTACCCTATTTTTAAAATATTAGGTAAAGAAAATAATTAACGAAAGTCACACAATATTACTATTGAAACATTATAGTTTAAGAAAAACGTTAAAAAAGAATCTCGTAACAATGATTTATATCAGAAGATGACACAAACTGTTATTTAATTTTTAGAATTTTAACACAGAAACAATTTTCAAGAATATATTGAGATTAACAATCAGTTTATCGAAATGCTAAAGATTTACAAACATTAATCAGAAAGTCAACAAAGCAATATTTAATATACATTATTTGTAAAACAGGAAAATATCAATTGCAGTAAACTGCATATTGCTGCATAAAAATTTAAATAAAATTGTAACCTATTATCTGAACAGGTTTGCGTGCATATAAATACTAAAAAAAACTAAATGTGGGAAATTTATTATAGTGAAATTTAAGGATATTAAATTGGTACTGGAATAATAAAATTTACTTTAAAAGTAATATAATCATTAGTAAAAGTTAATATTTTAAAATTTTTTAAAATATATTTCATTAAAAATAAAGGGGTGCAAGAATTTAAAAATGCACTAAAAATCTATTAAAACCTTCTTTTATTCATTAAAATATTTTATCACAAAAGTTAGAATACTGACAAAAATACATAATTACACAATAGAAAAACGGCTTTTTAAATTCTACCTGCAATTATTGTAGATAGTTATCACAAAAATTATTAAACGAATCTACATTAAATATTGTAAAACACCTTTAAAACATTCATGCTGCAGAGACTCGTGCTTACACACGACACGCAATAATATAAGATTGTATTAAAATTATTTATATTTCTAAAAACAGCATCTTGCCAAGAACGAATGGAAATGGAAAAGCAATAATACAAACATTTAAAAATAAAACAATAAAACACAGAAAGTTCTTTCAAATATAAAAAAAAAACCACTCGGGAAAAATTCTCAAAAATGAATGAACTGTTATTTCCGAAGGCATTCCATGAGAAACTACTTTATTTATTCTTCTTTACACTTGTGAGCTCGAGCGATTCCTCAGAAGAATTCTTCGCCGCAAGAATCACACTTGCTTCTCTCTTTCACCAGCATGTTTAAGCATGTGACGTTTGAGGTCGGAATTTTTAGAATAACTTTTATTGCATTTGTTACAGGTATATGGTTTTTCGCCTGTATGGGTGATGACATGTTTTTCAGGTCACTACCGCAACAAAGCTTTTACTGCAATTCGTACATGAATAGGGGTTTTCGCCGGTATGTGTACGCCCAGGTTATTACTACGACTAAACGCTTTGTCACAAAAACTGCAAACATATGGTTTCTCAACATTAATGACAACGCTCATGAGATTGAAGATAATCTTTCGTATAAATTTCAGTGGGCATTTACCGCAATTATAATAAGGCTTCTTTTGTTTTTTTGAGGCACATCCATTTTCTTGTTAAGTGCACGCGCATTTCTACCAAAAGTTTTTGTCTTCTGAATTTTCTTGCAATTCACACTGACCTCGCTTTCACTAATTGTGCTGGAAATCTTACGCATTCTTGTTTTCCAATGAACTAGCGACTAAATTTGAAATTTCCTCGTATGACTTTTTGATGTTGCAATTTTGTATTCTACCTTGCTGTGTTTGTTGAGAGTGACACTGTTTTGAGAAGTTAGGATCATTGGATTATAATTTGCATTTTGGACTGCGAAAATCGGCATTTCTAAAGATTTTTCAGAATATTGCGATACCCGATTTGTCAATGTATGATCGCTTTCACCAAAATTATAATAGGCGGATGAAAAATGGGGTGGCAATTCATTCGTGCTGGACATTCCAGAGCGTTCTATTGGATTGAATGCATTAGGGTGTTGAGACAGTTGGTTCATGCGTGCATTTCTTTGACCAAATGTCTGTTGACACCCACTGTCTGTTGTCAAAATACTTTGTTCAGTTACAGACATGGGGAATATTTGCAGGGTGTTCTGGATTTAAGGTGTGTCATAATTTTGGGAATTTTGGGGTATGAATACTTTACTCACTTCAGACGTCATTTGTAAAAAAATGCATTGAATTGGGCACATTTTCTTGAATCCGGATGCATGCCAGGAAACAGGAAATCTGAAATTTCAGGATTATATGGATTCTGATTCATAACTCCATATTGCAGATACATTTCAGCCGCTGCATTTTCTTCATAGCCGTTTTGTTGACGTATTTCGGAAAGAATACTTTGTTGCGTTGAAGGATTAATTTAACCCATAGGAGGCCACCGTGCTTCATAATCTAATGGCTGTGTTGTTATTAAATCGCTATTATGTGCCAAATTAGCCGAGCTGTTTTGAGGAAAGGTTGCGTAACTTTCGATGATGTTAATTCCCTACATTAAAGCAGTATGAACTTCGAAATTTGTAACATAGGCTTTGCAAAATTCATATCGTGATATCCATATTTGTAAAATAAACATTAACTTACTAAAATCCGATTTGAATCGTAAAATTGTTTTTAAAAATTTAATTATGCATTAATTTTAGTTTCTTGACATTTATTATTTGTTAAATAAATAGTAGAAATGCATTTTCTCTGTATGCCATTTACATATACACGCTTGCTTTTCCTTCTTGACGTCGGATGAATCTACACAAGAAAAAAAGCGAAGAAATATAGAAATTAAATTGTATTTGCTAAATAAACTGTCTTACAAGAACTGTCTTGTCGCACTAGTGCTAAATAGAAGTTTGCTAAAGCCAGAAATCATATCTCATTAAGTCGGGACAATTCAATCTAATGTAAAACTTAAATGCCTGTTTATATAAAAATTAGATTAAATTATAATTAACTATCGTTAATTTCAATTCTGGAGGCACATTGACCTGATGTCGGTCGTCATAAAGAAGATGTGTTGGAGGATTAGCTTTCCAAGGTGCCTTTCTAAAGGGGTCAATCCTGTTTGAATTGGATCAATCTGAAACCTACACTTTGAGAGATGGTTTTGTGAAGATTCCTATAATTCACCTATTCAGGTACAAAGGGAAATATGTTTTTATGCCCGCAAATATGTCATGCCCTGCCCTTCCATAGAAAGGGGATTGCTATTCAGCTTCATATATCGAGTTTTCGCCCGATTCAAGTTACGAAAACCGAACGCGATGTAAATAGGACAGAAGAGGAAATAATACTTTACATTAAGTTTTATAAAGAATGCATACTTTTGAAATCGGAAATAAAAAACTATTTGTGTTGGTGCAGAAGCAGCCAAGGCTTCTATCTTGAGTTGGAGTCCTTTGAAGTTATGAGATAATACATTGTAGCTCAAAGCGGGTAAAGACTAATAGGTGACTTGCCCAGATATACATATACATATATATATAAAGAATTAAAAAGAAAAGAGACACATAAAGTTATGAAGTAATCTAAACAAATAGAGGAAGGTTTTTTATTTATTCATTTTTATTCTTTCATTTATATTTAATATATAAAAACAAATAAAAATAATTAATAAGCAGAGTTGAAGGAAAATGTTCGAGAGAAATACAAGTAAACAGATAGAATTAATCTAAAAAATAAAAAGAAGTACAACGTAAGGAGAAATGATTGCGAAAACGCATTGGGTAAAATAAAGCGGGAACAAGTCCAAGTGGGGAAGTGGAATCAATTATGAGAGAGGTTCGAGGACGTTTAGCATTTTTGGGGTTTTGGATGTCATAATATGGGAACAATTTGTGAAGAAAGTGTTATGAATTATATCGATGTCATGTAAATCTTGGTTAGTGGTAGGCGCCTGATATCTTTTTGAATTTCAGACATTGTATTTCTGATTTTGGTATTTTGTTTTCTTTGTTATATTTAACAAATTAATTTTTGTTTTCCTTGAACATCAAAAGGCACCATACAATACAGACTAGGAAGGCATAAAATAAAGAAATCAATTTTCCCACATTCATAGATGATATCCCCACAAACCAATGAATAATGATTATTAATCTCCCAAAGCACAACTTTTCAGTTAGAGATCCACTGAATATATTACGAAAAGTAAAGTCATAGCTGAACTTCAAGATCTTACTGGAAAGAAAATTATTATTTTAAAAGATGTAGGAGTAAGTTTTAAAGTATTTTTGCTGTGATTTACACAACTATTTACAAATGAAAGTGCTTTGATAAATTTCGTAAAATTTTTAAAACGTAAACGAAACAAACGTTATATAATAGCAAAAAAATAGAAGGCCGCTTGTAAAAGAGCATTTAAAGCTAATTTCCTCAAATAAAAAACTTGCAAAGTTTTGTTCAAAAAGCAAGAAATTATCAGAATATATTTATGAATATCGATAATAAGGGTTTCACAACGAAAATTTTAAAAATTTAAATTGATTTTAACGTAAATAGTTATTGACATCTTGTATAAAAATTTATAATTATCATTTGTATAAGCTATACATTTTCCGTAAATGTTCACTTGAATGCATTCAAATATATTTAAAATAATAAACATTTGTATAATTATACATTTTTATAAAGGTACAATGTTTCAATAAATATGATGCCAGAATTATGTATAATTGTTTGGCAAAATGAATGGAGTTTAGCAAAGGAACACAGTGCAGCAAGCCCCTACATAAGGCTGAATGCGGTTCACAAAGTCATACAAGTGAGAAATACATCCAGTAATTTTCTCCAACATCTTATTCATCCAGTAATTTTCTCTATTTGGAGGCATCTGTAGCTAAAACTAATTATTTAAATAAAACAGATTGTGAAAGTCATGGGAGAAAAAATCCACACCAAAAAATGTCAATACATAGTGTCACTGATGGGTGACATTTTGACACTTACGTAGTATAAAAAATTGACCCATCTAGGTAGGAAGGAATTAGTAGCCGATATTTTCCAACAGAATAGCCATCTTGTTCCCTAGGTGTTCCTCCATGGGATTTTATACTATGGGGAGGGGGTATATTAATATATAGGTAGGGGTATAGGGGGTCCATTGTGTATATTAATGGTTTTAAAAAACCTGTGTTACTTTAAAAAGGACACATTACTTTAAAAAGAATTTTTACACAAAATGGTCTTCACAAACATCTAAAGTGGCGAGTTTGCTAGCAGCACTAGAGAACGATATATACAGGATGCAGTATCTCTGCAGGAAGATCAGTCTATCGAAAGTGTTGCACGTGGTCCATGGGATTAGAATTATTAAGGATATTTTTTTCAATTTAATATTGTATGCTACTCATTTCTGCATGTGGATTTATTACTCGAACACGGATAAAGTTTTACATAATCCATTTTCGAAACGATCATACTAGTATTGACCCGTCGTTGATACCGAAAGCTCTGAAATATCTTCTATCAACTACTTTAGGTACCTTATTTATTATTTTAACCATAAAATTATGGTTACGGTTTTAGCAGGAATTTTGGTTCCTTGATAAAATTTTCGTTTTCTTGACCACTTCAATCTTTCTTAGCGGTTTATTAATTTTCTTTAAATTTCGGTCGCGAGCTATTATTAATTTTATAGAATTTCTTTCATATACTTTTTTATAAAATCATTTGGGATTCTATCTTTTTTTTTTATTTTTATTTTATTTTTGAATTTTTCTTGTTGCATTTTTACGAAGTAGTTCGAAATCTGTAGTTTAATTTTTTAATCTGTTTTCCTTTTAAGTTTGAATTATAACTGATGAACACAATTTATTTGCGTGGGATTAATTAATACTTTTTTTTTCTGAGTTTGTTTAAGATTGCTGTTTTGTTGTTGTTCTTACATTGGATTCAAAATTTTATTTTCCGCCGTCATTAAATGTCAGCAGAAGAATTTGTTAATGAACCCTACGGTACATTATTATGCTTGGACGAAATTATATTTTTTTACTACATAAATCTCGTAAATATTTAAATCGAAATATTTAATATTAATATATGCATGTTTTTAAACAGCTTGTGGCCAAAATTAAAATCTCATTTTCAGAGCCAACTGTAGCTCAATGTAATAATTGTGATTGTAGGAAATTTTGTAGGAGGGTTGATCAGAACACAGGAAAATATGCGAAATAAAGTAGATCCAATGATTGCAATAAATAATTTGCTGTAAAAATAGGTAGGTACTTTTAGGAAATATTATGTTTAGATTAGAGACTTTCATTCAAATGCATAGATTCCTTAAATTTAATCATCATCTAAATCGTTTGTTTTAGTTTAATTGCCGTCATATCATGCACAGGAATGCTTCGAGAAAATTAAGTACCACAAGCAATTTTTGAGCGCTAGCGAATGGACATCCGGCCGCGATAAAACAAGGAGAATTCTGTGTAAAGAAAACTCTTCCCATTTTTTAGTAAAGACAGCTATGACTGTCATGTAGTTTGACTGGTCATTACTGTTTACGTGACCACCTCTAAATTGGAGTTGTAGATTCCCAAATCGGGATTTTGGGAGACTGCATAATTTAATAGAGAGTTTTTGCATACCGAATTTGGACGTCCGTTAGCTTTTTCTCCATAAAGCGCATGCCCATAGGAAAATTTTTTTTACAGATAAGTATGCGCAATTTCTTTCCTACGAGCATGCGCGCTAGGGAGAAAGCAAAGGACGTCCAAA
>BPLR01016548.1:0-94783 GCA_021605095.1 Caerostris extrusa | reverse complement strand
GATTGACATTAAGTTAAATTCCAAAACCGATCGCACTCTCCACCGACCGAGACAGCAAGCTATTACCTCCACAAGTCTTCCAAGAAACGCGTTTCATCCACTTATCCTGAAAGACTAAAAATCCCCCTCCCTCTTTCAATCCATTTGGACCCTTCTTCCAACACCGAAAATAGCTGAAGCCTGCCAAATTCCTTCCATTAAACTCAATTAGAACTTTAACAGTCGTCAGATTCAGAATGACCTCCCAACTCCTCCCCGCCAATACCCGCACAGTTATCGTTTGGTCTTCTCCACCCCTCTTCCAGAGAAGAAAATGGATGCTGACGGAGGTCGATCGAGGCTTAATGCGATGTCTGAGAAGCTGGAGGAGATTTAGGGCCGCGGATCGGCAAAGTTACTTCGTCGCGTAATTAAGGATTGACCAATTAAATGAGAGAGGTGGAAGCTATATTTTACTATATTTATTTATTTAATAAAAGGGACTTTCAAACGGGCGCATCTGAAAGTTACTTCGAACTTCGGTTTATACTTTGTTCGTCGCTGTTTGGTGAAAGTCCCCCTCAATTTCGTTTATCGTTTATTTGAAGGCATCGTTTGCCAAGATCTCCTCAAATCGGATCTTTCCTGAACATTTAATTTTCCGATGGCTGAGTCAGGAGTTTTAAATTTAAATGAACTGCAGAGGAAGTGATCTTTCCATAAAAGGTTCTTTGGATGATTACAATAGAGCAAATTGTGGGGGTGTTTGAATGATGAGTAATTGCGATTCTGGATCGTTACCAAATGGTCATGTGAACACCTGTTAAGGTAATGGAATGATAATTACTATAATGAGATTTAATTTTAAGCAGTGGCGACTTCAGGTTTTCCCTTGGTAATGACACTTTATATTACATAAAAAACTCACTCCATGTAACAGTATTTACAAATGTGGGAAAACAACCTAAACTAATGTACAAAGTTTGCTGTTGTTTCTTGTCCCACTTGGTCGACGGTAACATCTGGATCAAGTCCCGAATCATTGGGTTCTCATGGAACGATAGAGCAGCATCTCTTGTGATGGAGCTCCCTTAGGTAGAAGTTTGACTTGGCTCCGTGTCTTCTGAAGAAGGAGAAAAGTGTCTTCCGGAAGCACTTTTATCGGGAAACTAACCCGCATTGGCGTATCGTATTGGAAAAACCTGGAAAAATTTCCAACTAGGTAGTTTGACTGAAAGGCTAGTTGCTGAACATACCAAACGCCATTTAGTCTACTCATTTTTTTGCCTACAACAAAGCCACCAGCTGATTGAAACTCAGCTCTTAAACTCATGAACGTCGCACGTTGCCAATAAGCCACGAGCCGGGTAAAAAGTTTAAGTCGGTAAAAGTTCGGTATACTATCTCTCCGGGTGAGATTCTTGTGGCCAACTAATGTAGGGTTCCGCTAAATATATTTTCTTCTTATGTGAGAAACTATGGAGAAAATCTGTGGAAACGTTTCTCAGCAGGAGTGCAGGTTAGGCTACACTTCCTCTCAGTGAGAGCCTGGACGCCAACTGCCAAATTTCTTCTGAATGCCATTTGGGGCGCTCTTGCCAGTGTGTAGCAGAAAGCATTGTTTAATTGTTATATATTTTCATGTGGCTTTCAGGAATTCAAATGGATGTCCTTTAATTCAGATAATTCAGATATCTGATCTCTGATAATCTCCAAAAAATGATTTATTTTGTTACTAATTTCAATGATCAATAATAGTAAATATTTTCATTCTAGTAAATTGATATCTTTTACTTCTACTGAAATCTTCTAGAAATTGTGTATAAAGGAAACGATTATATTCAGGAAATTATGCTGAAATACAATAATATCACTAAAATTGACTCTATTTATTAAATAGCTCTTTTTCTTCATAGAGACGAAATATTTAGCAAAGTATAAATTCATAATCTCATAAACTATTTTCTTAAAATCTGATAAATTTCAGATGCTTTTAGAAAACTAAGCAAAATCGAAATGAGTTTTAAACTATAATCACCCTAAACCGTGGATTTATGCCTCTTTATCTCTCTACCGTTAAATGTACTCCCATGCTATTAAACAATTTTGAAACTATCTATACTTCTCGGAGTGTGATAAAAGGCAGCTAACTTCGAAAATCTTAGAAGTATTTGTTATTGTATTTTGATTCATTTAATTAAATGACAAAATTTCCCCTTCGAAATTAGATCACCGTGAAGCAGGATTAGCTTCGAAGACGAATCATTACAGCTGCGTTAAAATAAGCAGATTATTGTGAATGGTTTAATATTTTAATAAGGAGCTTATTTTTTGGGAATTGTTGTTGGATGTGGCAAGAGATTGTAAGAAAATAATTAAAATGATTACGTTCCAGCGGCTCCAAGTTAAAAAGTAATTAATTATATTTTGATAAATTAATTAGTATCTTCATAACGATCATGTGAAAATTTCAATGAAAGAGTATGGAATGAATTAAATGTATAAATAACTGTTATATTAATGAACACATTTCCATTTATAGAAAGCATTCATATTGCATTTTAAAACCTATGTATCTTCCTATTTAATTATGACTTTTATTTACGTAAAATATTATTATTAAAAGTTAAAATCATTAATTGTGAAGAAAAATTAATTCTGTTAAAAGATTCATCACAACTTTTTAGTAGCGTTTATTTTTGTACATTAAAACGAATTCTAATTAGCGTTATCTTAAAACATTAAGTGTGCGTATATTCTTAAAAAATGTATTTTTCTGTTTTATACAACACGAGTAACTTTACATTTATTTAAATTATCTTCATGGATAATTTACTATTGTTATGTTATGCAAAAATGAAACTGCTTACGTTCAAATTTTTTGAAGAAATTAAAAAAAAAAAAAAATCCAGTTGTAAATTTTTACCAGCTATATACTTATACGTACGCGAACATATAAAATAATTTTAAAAAATATAAAAAAATATAAAAGTATATTTAGGAAGCTGTTATTTTAATACGGTGTCTGTTTATTTATTATTAATATTGATATTCGATTATTGGGTCATTTTAGTTAAAATATTTTTTATTATAATAATTAAAGTAATTGACTTTTATACCTGTTGCATTTATTTTCTTTTTAAAACTGTAGCTAATTTTAAGATGAATGACTGGCGTTAGCTTTTTTAATTGTCAATGAAGAAGCTAATAATGAACATTTCAATATTTATATATATATGGTCAGAGCATAATCTTGCCACAACTTATTTTAACTGTCATTGAAGCTGTAATTTTTTCATTTTGTGGGGTATTTAAAGTCAATTTAATTAAATTATTGTTAAATGTAAATTTTGATTTTTGTATTTGTTAGATTGAGGAAATATTTAACCGGATATTCATAATAGAGAGTTTTTGCATACCGTATTTTGGACGTCCGTTAGCTTTTCTCCCTAGCGTGCATGCTCATAGGAAACATTATTACAGATAAGCATGCGCAATTTCCTATGAGCATGCGCGCTGGGGAGAAAAAGCTAACGGACGTCCAAAATACGGTATGCAAAAACTAAAGATCCAGCATGTGCATAAACACATTAAATATGTACGTGTCTTAAACGCTTAAAATTTTACTACGAATAATTTATCTTTGATATTCTCGTAAAGACTCTATTGATGCTCGATAATCTGGGGCAAATTCACTAATACGGCACGGTTGTGCTTCACTGAGAGAAATGTGTCAACAATGGTTTGATTTGGCTTGTGGCTCTACGGTTATCAGGTGCACATGAAGTCTAAACAGACTGGAACCTACAGTTTAAAGTGGGTTTCAAAATACTCCCAAACATCCATGCCACCGCCAGTATTCGAATATGAAGCCTATGATATCAAAGGTCAGAGCGAAAGCCACTTGGCAATGTGCAACGAGCCACAGGCAACATGCCCTCAATGAGAAATCGCTATCCAAATGTGTATTAAAATTAACAAACATTATACACAAAGAGCTTTGAAATACTCATACATCATGAATTATAGCTAATAATAAATTTTAAATATTTCAACGCAAAAATATATAAATATAACCCACAAAAGCTAAAATAAAATGATTGCTTATGTGCATGATTTTGTAAATATTTTCAATTATCTGGTTACAAATCGACGAACACTACATTCACGTTACATAAGCACCCTTTTCAAATCTTATCAAAGTCCACACGCACCTCTGTCCGGCAAGGATTCAACAACAGAATGTGAATTTATGACTCAAAATGCGACTTTGATGCCTCTCACCACGTTAAACGACACAAAAAAGACACCATCCTGCCAAAGGGATTGTTATATACGAGATCCTGGAACGTGCGCCTAGAATAAATACGCCGGCAGATATCCATCCTGTGGCACAAACTAAGAGGATTGTTATTCTTGTGATTAGTTTGATATATCACCTCTTTGCGATATATCACCTCTTGCTATTAGAATGTAAATATTTGAGAAAAAATAAAATATTTTATAATAAAAATACCAGTAACTCAGTTTATAATGAATGCATCTAAAATCTTTTAGATTAATATGGTTTGAAAAATATTTTTGTACTCTTTAAAAAAATCATTTAAACACTCTTACCTAAAAGAATATGCCCAACAAGTGAAATTTCCATGCATAAATTAATATATCCATGACGGACACATTAAAATAAAAGAAATGATACTATTCTAAAGTTTAGATGAATGACAGCCAATCGAGTCCTTTAGACCATAAATATAAGAAAAATATTTTTCTATTAAAATACTATTATAGTTTTTAAGGAAATACAGTTTAATTAAATTCAGTATAAAGGACTGTTTTTAAGGAATACATTTAAAAATGTTTTAGATTAATGCAAAAAAATGTACTCTTTAAACTTCACATTTACTTGCCTAAATATAGACATATCTATGATATATGTATTTATCTAAAGAAACTACTATTCTAAAGCATAGTTGGGTGGCAGCCAATAAACCTCTTCAATACAAGAAATATAAAAAAAAACACAAGAAATAAAAGTCATGTGATTAATAAAAATAACTCAGTTTAAATTAATACATTTAAAATCTTTTTAATTGAAAGGATTAAATGCATACACTTTAAATTTCAGTTTTCCTTACAACCAAATGTACTATCTGTTGTCGGTTTTTTTAAGTATTTACAAAATCTACTGACATCATGCTTTTTAAAGCATGTTTCTAAAAAAAAAATGTAATATAATATTCTTAAATATTTGTAATGCATTAAAAATATTGACAGTTTGCAAATTGAACAAACAAATTATATCTAGTAATATATTTATACTTTTGATCAGGTTTAAACATAATCTATGTAGTCTTTTTATATTAAAGGATTGGATTTCAAAAAAAGCATAATTAATTAGGAGACCATTTCAAAATGTATTAAGTAAGAATAAATACAATCTTTTTTATTCTTAACTTTTAAAGCTATTGGAAGAAGTATTCGTTAGAAAAAAGCAAAAAAAAAAAAAATATTTTCAAAAATGCTATAAAGAAACCGAAGGGTTCATAAAATATTTGTCTCCCTCTGTTGAACTATCTTTTCTTAAAAACAATATTTCCTTACGACAGCTTTTTTTTTTTATTTCAAAAAATCCATGACATCATGCTTAACTAAACTAAGAAAAAAATTTAATAATTTCTTAAATGTGTGTTGGACTTAGTTAAATATTGACAGTTTGAAATGAACAAAGAAATTATATCTAGCGTAAGTACATATATTAATAATATCTGATCATGCTTAAACATAATCTATATAGTCTTTTATATTAAGTGCTTAGGTTTCAAATAAACCATAATTAATCATAAGAACTTTTTAAAAACATGTACTTCTTACATGATTTAAAAGTTAAGAATAAATGCAATCTTTTATTCAAGGCTTTTTCAATTATATAAGACGTACTTCGCTAGAAAAAGCAAAGAAAAATATCTTCTTTTTGCATAAAGAAAGCAAAAAGGTTCATAAAATATTTGTCTGCCTTCTGTTTAACTATCTTTAAAAACAATATTTCATTACGGCAACTATTTTTTTTCAAAAAACCCACTTAAATCCACTAAAACATTGAGATTTTAATTTAGGACTGTGAAATTTCACTTCCTTGCAAACAATTTCAGAACCAAAGAAATTCTTATTAGTTGCCACATGGAGAAAGAAAAAAAAAAAAAAAAGAAAATCCTATTTTCGACTATTGAATAATTTAAATGGAGCCAATACAGACACCCAGGTAAGATGAGAGCGGATTAATCTTCATTTCAGGTGTAAATTAGCAAATCTTTCAAAGAAGATAGCTTTAACATTACTTTTCGGTAGAAAAAAAAAATCTCTGGTTTTGGAGATAATTATCTCCAGATTCAAAATATAGAAGAAGAAATTCTCTATTTGTTTAGAATAAAAAAAAATGTGAAAAATTGTTATTAAAAAGGTAAAATTATAATAAGGAATATCTAATTTTATTTTAAATCCATGATAGCTTTTGGAGATGCAGCACAATTATATTTGAGGAATAGTTATTTTGTAATTAAAATTTTTCTTTCACACAATTAAATAAATCTTTAAAGATTGGTGGAATTTGAAAAATATATCTATCATTTTGTAATGCAATAAATTCTAGTTTCATTTCTATTGTTTGATTCGAAGAGTTATAATGTTTAAAAATAAAATAAAATGCTAGTTTCAGAAAGAGAATTCTGTAATTAATACTTTTAATTCAATACCTTATGTAAAATGATGTTAAATTAATACCTTTTAATAACTTAAATGTGTTTTTTAATAAAGTATTGCGATGCATGATTTTCAATTCTTTGACAAATTCTAGTAAATAATTCAAATTTAAACGCTTTATATTTCTTATATTATCGGTAATTCAACATATAATGATCTGAAATGTCCAGAAAAAAAAGAATAAAAGCTTTTAAAGTAAAAGTAGACCCAAAAACATTTTCATAAATCGCATATAATTAAATTAATAAATAATGTAAATCAAATAAAATCAACTTGAAATGTAAGCATGCAAATTACTAATTAAATACCTTTTTATTTGGTTTTCAGATTTTCAAGGTATGAAATTAGAAATGAATGCATTATAAATTTAATTACATGTATTATGCTTTTATGATATTATTATACATTTTCTATCATGTTTTGAAAACTAACATACGAAAACCTTCTTAATTATAGATCGAAATAGAAATAGTAAAATGAAAATAAATAGTAAAATTGAAAATTACTATTTCTATTACTATTCAAAGATTTATTTGAAT
Source organism: Caerostris extrusa (assembly GCA_021605095.1). Lineage (NCBI taxonomy): Eukaryota > Metazoa > Arthropoda > Arachnida > Araneae > Araneidae > Caerostris > Caerostris extrusa. The sequence goes on along the minus strand of BPLR01016548.1, from coordinate 87,506 downwards.
TGAATAATAAGAATAAAAAGTTTTATTAAATTAAAAATAAAAATAGAATATAAATCTTTTGTCGTAAAGGATTTTAATTTATATATCTTACACCTTAATGATTTTCTAAGATATTTGAAGCATTTTGATATTATGTTTAACTTGTAAAATATTTATAAATAGAATATATGTAAACAACATTCTTTTGAAATGAAATACTTTTAACTTGTTTGCGTGGAATTCTATAAGTTGCTTTTATATCGCAAGTTCTTTTAAAGTAAATGTTTGTTATGAGTAGCTCTGAACAATATTCTGCATAGGTTGTGTTCATATAATCTGAGAAATTATATATAGAAAAATAAACATTAGATTTCAATATATCGTGTTTTTTTCTAAATTTGGGAAATAAAACTTTAAAGTGTTGAATAAGGAATTCAGTCTCTCATCATCAATAAGGAATGATCCTAAAACTGCTTTAATATAATACTTTGGAAAATATTTAATACTTTAGATTTTATAACAAATAACTGAAATTTTTAAGTTTTGATGGTTTAGCTCAGGTTCGCCATAGTCAATATTTTATCTTCCTTCGGCGAAAATGGAAGAAGATGAGTTGTTTAAAAAAAACATAAAATACAATAGCAAAAATAATTAATGAGGGAAAAATCCATAAAATATATAATTTGTTGTTTTTGATTTTCCTAAACACACACACATATACAGTGAGCCACAAAATTGAGTATACACCTCTAAAACTTTTAGACTTCTTCCAATTACAAATTAAATATGGATTTAAATAGATAAATTTTTTTATCCTAGATACTTTAACCTCTGCTTTTTTATCATCCCATAATAACACAATTCTATAGTTAACTTATTTATTATGAAAAAAGTTAAGCGATTCGAAAAAAAGATAGAAAACCATGCCACAAATTGAGTATACACTTCTTATATTTGTAAATTATGCCATCACTTTTTTAGTTCAAATTTTCTTTAAAGAGTTTCAAGAGTAGCAGCTGCTTATAACACGAGCTATTGCACTTCAACGCTTTTAAATAGTATTTTTTCTCATTAAAAATCGTAAAATGAGCTCTTAAAGAAACTACTGAATCTGAGCATTTATTGGTTGTAAAATGGTCGAAAGAGGGAAAATCTCTTCAGAAATCGCTTCGTTGATTTGTGTAACTCACGGTTGTGTCCAAAAAATACTACAGAAGTATAAAAAACTGATCTGTGACCAATATTCCTGGAAGAGGACGTAAAGAAATACTGAGTACTACAGCGAAGAGGGAAGATCATTCACTCAGTAAAGAAAGATCCGAGGGTGAGTGCCTCTAAACTAGCTTATCGATGTCCTCTACAATCGGGAAAATGATCTCAGTCGAAACAATTCGACGTACCCTTCACCAATGTGGGTTTCATGGCCGTACACCAATACGAAAGCCACTCATCAAGTATGTGAATAGACAAAAGAGAGTGATTTTCGCCAAAGAACATCGTTTAAAGCCTATTTCTTTCTGGAACACTGTAATATTTTCTGATGAAAGTTAAGTTTAATCTTTTACGGGAAGCGATGGACGATTTAAAATATGGAGAGAAGCTGGGAAAAGCACTGGCACCTTTAAGACAGTCAAGTTCGAGGTGGATCTGTCCTCGTTTAGGGTTGTATGTCAGCTGGAGGAGTTGCAAAGCTTGCTTTTATTGATAGTATTATGGACTAACATGTATATTTGGGTATTTTAAATGATAACTTGAAAAAGTGCCAGTAAGTTGGGCCTTGGGTCAAGCTTCATATTCCAGCAAAACAACGACCCCAAGCATACAGCGAAGATTGTGCAGTTATACTTGCTGTACCATTGCAAGAAGCAATACACACTCCAGCCCAGTCTCCAGACCTAAACGTCCTCGAAAATTTGTGGTCGCAATTAGAGAAAGTGTACATGAACACGAAATCACAAGCAAGGATTCTCAAGAAGGTTCTGAGAGAAGAATGGGCTAAAATTTCTGTTGAAACCACTAAAACACTAGTAGAATCTTTACAGGCAAAAGGTTATGAAACAAAATATTAATTTGCACGTTAAAAGGAAATTAATAAAGGTGTATACTTATTTTTGTGGTGTTGTTTTTTCTCGTCTCAGATCTTTTATCTTTTTCGTAAAAAATAAATAAACGTAACAATTTTATAAGTATAGTACGGTAACATAGACTAAAGTATAAAAGGTAAAAATTCAATCATCTTAAAGAATATTTAATTTGTAATTGCAAAAAGTCTCTAAGTTTCTAAGATGTATACTCAATTTTTGGCCCACTGTATATGGTGTTTTTGTACTGATTCTGAGCATAACTTTTTTTGTAACTGGTAACACATATTTTAAAGATAAAAAAAAAAAAATGTTTTTTTTTTTTAAACAACCGTGAGTCATTACTGGCAAAATACTTTTTAAAATATAGAGAAAACAGTTATTATGTATTAAAGTAAATTTATTAAATACTCGCCGAAATAATTTTAATAAAAACTAGGGACGAAATGTGGTCAAATATCAAGTCGAAGTGCGCAGGCGTTCTTTTTTATTTTTGAATTAAAACGATACATATCTTTTGTTTAATGCAAGATTACATTTTTAGTAATCACTATTAACATCAACTTAGACTCAAGGGTCTTATGCAACATTACATTTTGTGAATATTAGTCTTTTTTACAATTAGCTTATAACGTAATTTCTTCTTTCTACATTACATTTAATGATAACTGAAGTGAGTGTTGTGCTAACAACTTTTACGTATAAATATCTAGGACGATACGCTGTAGGTCCTTGTCTAATTACTCTAAAGTGTGCTCAAAATGTCAGTAGAACGACACACCAATCATATAAATATCTAGGGATACAAATTTAGAAAAAAAAAAATCTAATATTTTATTCCATATAATGCAATTTTTAAATTTAAAAAAATTATTATTATTGGCAAATTTAAATGCATATTAAAAATGGACATTCAGATTATTTTTGCATTTCTGTAAGTTTCATATATAGTAAAAAACGATTTCAAAAGTATCCCTATATATAAAAACCAATTATCAGTTTACGCACTAACGCTACACTATCAAGACCACACTAAATACCTTTTATATGCGCATTCCCTTATACAGCTCTTCATACCTATCAACAGCACAATCAATGACGGAGGTTATTGCAATCTTTGGGAAACGTTTGAACTTCGTAACAACAACATTTTTAAAAGGAAACCATTCTGATGGTTATTGACTATAAACTTCCCAGCAGTAAGAACATCCAACGAAATCCTCTTTTTGCAACAATTTTTAGTCCTCCAGTAGTTACTACTTCCGAATTTCCTTTCTGCTTTTCCGTGGCAGGAGAATATACGATTTTAATACATTTCAGAGAGTATTTTTTCCAGAAAGCTCTTTTTATAGTCCAAATCGAAGCAATTCTTTTCGTATTTTAGTTACTTATAAAATGCCTTTATGGACATTTAAGATGGAACAGATTGCAGCACTTGTGCGTTTATGCGCAGACGAGCTGATGGCTTTCTGGTTTTGCTTTTTTTTCCTTCCCTCCAGAGCTTTTAGAATTCTGTTTCAGTTTCTGATAAATCGTTATGCGATTGTTTGGTGAAGTGCTTTGTTATCGCGTTTTTGCACAAACTTTCTATTGCGATGAAAATTTAAATCTTTTACGTTTGTATTTTGTAAAGAAAGTATGTATGAAACGTTTGCTGCTGTTTTATTTTCAAAATTTAAACCTTCTTTTTTAAATTTTAGAAAATAGCCTTGCGCTTTTCTGTTTTGGTTTATAAATGCAATTGCAGAACCTTCTTGTAATTTTGGAAACACTAATTGAATGCTATACTAGTGATTTAAATTTAACATTATAATTTTAAATTTATTCAAATTGATTATAGAATTAAACTTATTAAACTTATTGATTAAAAATAACATTTTTAACGGCTAAATGTTCAATTGTGTAATACAAATAAACAAAACATTGAGCTACAAATAAGAGGTTATTTAGATTATATATTTTTAGCATATGTCTATGTTTAGTATGCGTTAGCTTTTTTAAGTAATTAAGTAAACGATTATTTTTCTGAGCATTTATTTTATAAGCCTTTACAGCCATATTAAGCCCTTATAACAACCCTTATTAACCATGTAGAAAATTTAAATCTTTTACTTTTGACTTTTACATTTAAAAGATGAAAAACATTCTTGCAGCTTTTTAAACTGGTTAAAAATTTTCTTAAACAGAAAACGAGAAATTTTTTACTGTTTACATTAAGGAAACTGGCCAACATTTGGCTAAATAAAATACAAAATAAACTTTTTTTTTTTTTAAACTGTTTCAAGTTGTTATTATAGCAACTGTCAGTCTGTCATTTTATATTGCCTCAATTAAGATTAAGAAAATAGTTACCTCTTTAATAGATAATTTTTTTTTCTCCGTTAAATTTTATAATTACAAATTAAGCTTTAGTTGAACCAGTTAACTTGCAACAAAAACATTATTCCCTTTAAGGATAATACGATGAGAAAAGTTTAAAAAATTATATTTCCCTTTTAAATAAAAAATTAAATTATCTTTATGAGTCATTATTTATCAATGAATTATCATCTTTACACGCTCACGTGTTTATATCTTATGCATCTAAAATGTCTTTATTTTCATTTCAATAATAAACTATTTCATAATCAACTTTAGTTAAATTTGTTAAAAGGCATTCATGCTAGTTTATTATGACATATATGATAGTTAATGTAATTTTTATTCTAAAGACTAAATTGGAAAGCTATGTGTTTTACGTGAGATTTAAATATTATTAATTTATTATAATACTAAAATCTTAAGTAATTATTAAATATTTTATACTGGAATTTTAAATGAATTTTGAATTATTTATTTGTAGTAGGTTTGATATTTGTAGCGTGCTCTCTTTAGGTTTGCTTCATAATAATTTTAAATAAATATGGCTTTTATTTTTTTTTCCTTAAAAAGCAGTAAAAACAAAAATTAAGTTTAAATTTTAAAAATTATTTAACATCTTTAGAAGGTATTAAATTTTATTTTATTCTTAATTTTATTTAAAAAGATTTTAACATAGAATTAATTTTTACAATATCATAATTAATTTTAGTTTAAATATAGTAAAATAATTAATGACTTTCAGCTGTGATTAATTGTTTTTGTTAATTTTAGAGAAATAATAAAGATAAAAAATAAATTCACATTTATAATAATTGCAATGAACATTTTAAAAGAAATAGACAAGTTGTCTGTTTGAAAATTTCTACAATGATATAAAGAGGATATTATTATTAGTTAATAGTGAAAATAGTTTTGAATGTATCATTATAATACCAATAAGAAAAAAGATTTAATTGTAAAACAAATAAGATTTAAAGTTAAAACTACCTAATTCATTTTATGTTTTGTTACATTTTGCAAATTCAACAATTACAAACAGAAAAATAAAAATTTAGGACAATGGAAAATAAACCAACTAAAATAGTTAAGACATCACGTAAAAGTTTTTTTAAACAATTATCTGTAAAATATACATTTTTTAAAAATAGAAATATTTGTCTTTTAATTCAAAATTTGTACAAATCGTTGTGGTAATCTTAATTCTTCAGCTTAAATACATTAGTTTGGATTGAGGAATAAGATTTAATATTGAATTAACGTCATTGTAGCAATATCTAAATAAATCCAGTTAAAAATTACTTACTTAACCGTCCTTACTCCTACACACTGCAAGAGAGACTTACTTTGACATGACCTCGAGACTCAACCGAGAGGAAGTACAGCGCAACCTGCTCTCCCGCTGAGAAACGTTTAGTTTGTAAGGATGAGAGAATACAAACTAAAAGTTTGTAATCTCTCATCCTTACAAACATAAATATATTTTTGCCGCATTTGTTGGCCTACAGACTTTCACCAGGAGAGGATATTTCACGTTCCCCGCACGTATCAAAATTTATAGTTTTTGGCTAAAAAGTGGAATCCCTCAGAATCTATATTTAGTCTTATATTTAGTTTATATTGAATCTATATCAGTAAAAATTTACTTAAGAAAAAAAACACTTTTGGTTTGTTATGGCAATTTGTTTTCCTTCCTTCTTTATAAGGAAGGGAATGTATGATTTATATGAAAGGGATTCAGAAAGAAAACTTTTTATACTTTTTTTAGCTCATTATGGAACAAAGTGTTTGATCATTACTGGTTGGCAATAAGTGATAAAAATAGAATAACGGTACATAAAATTTAAAATCTGCGAGTTCTCCTATAAAATATCACTTTAGGTTACATAGTTTTTATTTCGATTTTACTTATATTTAATAATGCATAATTTGATTCTAAAATTTTACAGTCTTCGTATTTTACCAAACTTTTTGAACACGAAATAAAAATCAAATATTTTATCATAACTTTTCTCTTTTCTATTAGAAAATTGTGTTACATCGAAAGCATGAAAATTTAAAACTTATTAAATAAAGTTCCAAATATTAAAAATGCAGTAATTTTAATATCAGTTAAAATCAAAGTTAATATGCTTTAAAATTCAAAAGTTGTTGCTTATGTTTTATTTTCAATAAATTTAAAAAGCATAATGATATAAATTTTCAAATTAAAATATTAAAAAAAAATGGATTGACGATTTTTTTTTACAGTTAGCAACATATGTTTGTATATGTTTAAATATACAATAGCAGTATATGTACACGTATAATATATATGCATGTGACTGATGTATATACATGGGTGCTGATGGTATGGAAATTTCTAAAATCGATATATCTCCCAAGTAGCATCTCGAAATATTGTTAATATATATATATAAAATTTCAAATATGGAACTTTTTTTAATCATAAACAACGATATTGGAATCTACCTGAAAAATTATTACTATCTGGACCACTATTTTTTTAAAATATTTTTAATTATTGTTTTCTTGTATGATTTATGCTTATTAAGTGAACTAAAATAGTTCACTTAAACTATTGGCTTTGTTGTCTCCAACACAAAACTATTTTACTTTTCAAATCAAATTCTTGATCAATAACAAATTATTTGCATGAAGAAAAATTATTGCTCGAATTTTTAATAGCTTAAAAGAAAGTATTAAGTAAAATAATAATTTATGGAATCAACTTTTGCTACATAAAATAATTAATATTTGTCATTTATTAATCAAAAATCGTTTACTAAATTATTTATGTTTTCTAGTATTTCCTTAAGTAATATGAATTGAAAAAACTATGTTTGCAAAATGAAGTTATTTTTATTTTTTTGTTCCCTAAAAACAATATGTCAAAGAAAAAAACACTCGAAAGAGACATTACTTTACAATGTAAACAATTCACTAATTGCAGCGAAAGATAAGAAATTACTAAATTTCTGTGATTGTTTAAAATATATATATATATATATATATATATATATATATATATATATATATTCTAAATTCAGAAAAAAATTCACCGAAAATTTATTTTATGCCAGTTAGAAAAAAATATATTATGAAGTAAATAAAAATTAAGATAGCGAATTATCATTTGATAGGAAAATATATTTTTTGGAAAGACAAAACAGATTTGAAATATTTTTAAATTTAATAAAAATATACGTTTTTAAAAAAAAAAAATTATATCTGCTGTAAGCAATAAAAAATACTAAATACTTACCAGAGATACCTATCCAGCAATATAATTCTGCCAAAACATTTAAAATATCAACTTGATTGATTTTGTAATGATTTTTTTTTTAAAGTGTATAGATATAGATTTAGATTTAATAACTACGCCAGACTGATAAAACGTTTTCATTGTTTTCTTGTAATAGGCAAAGTAAAAGATTTAAATTTTCTAATAGGGGTGGCTATAAGGGCTTAATGTAGCTATGAGAGCATGTGAAAAATAAAATGCTCACAAAAAGACCCATTTCTTTTTAAGCGAATTATTTAAAAAAAGACTAAACCATTGTAAACCTAGACATAAAGGTCTATAACCCAAATAAGCCCTTATTTGAAGCTCAATATTTTGTTTATTTTTATTACACAGTTAAACGTTTAGCCGTTAAAAATATTATTTTTGCTGCGTGGTTCAACTTTACAATCAATTGCATAAATCTAAAATTATAATATTAAAGTTAATTCATTAGTGTTATCTGCCCTCAGTGTCTCCAAAATCACAAAAAGATGTTTACAATTCAATTTATAAGCCTGAAAAAGAAAAGCAGAAAGGTTTCTACTAAAATTTTAAAAGAAGGTTTAAATTTTGAAAAATAAAACTGCAGTAAACGTTTCATACATACTTTCTTTACAAAATACAAACGTAAAAGATTTAAATTTTCCTCGCAATATGAAAGTTTGTGCAAAAAAGGCGATAGCAAAGCACTTCACCAAACAATCGCATAACGATTCACCAGAAACTGAAACAAAATTTTAAAAGCTCTGGAGAGGAAGAAAAAGCAAAACCAGAAAGCCATCAATTCGTCTGCGTATAAAAACAGCCAAGTGCTGCAATCTGTTCCATCTTAAATGTCCATAAAGGCATTTTATAAGTAACTAAAATACGAAAAGAATTGCTTCGATTTGGACTATAAAAAGAGATTTCTCAGAAAAATACTCTTTGAAATGTATTAAAATCGTATATTCTCCAGCCATGGTAGAGCAGAAAGGAAATTCTGGAAGTAGTAGTTACTGGAGGACCCTAAAATTGTTGCAAAAAGAGGAATTCGTTGGATGTTCTTACAGCTGGGAAGTTTATAGTCAATAACCAGCGAAATGGTTTCTTTTTAAAATGTTGTTGTTACGAAGTTCAAACGTTTCCCAAAGATTGCAATAACCTCCGTCATTGATTGTGCTGTTGATAGTTATGAGGGAGTTGTGTAAGGGAATATAGGTATATAAATGTATTTAGTGTGGTCTTTATAGTGTTGCGTTAGTGCGTAAAATGATGGCTGGTTCTTGTATATAGGATGCTTTTGAAAATAATTTTTATTATATCTAAGACTTACATAAATACATAAAATGTTTTGAATATCCATTTTAATATGCATTTAATTTTACAAAAAATAGTATATATTTTTTTTAAATTTTAATTTATACGATTTGAAATAACAGATAATTTTAACTTTTTTTCTAAATTCTTATCCTCTGATGATTATAGAAAAAAAGTTTTTAACATAAACACACTTTAGATATCATTATGTAAAATACAAAAGCAAAATAATGTTGTAAATCCAATTGCAAAAAAATTAATATTGGCAAGATGTAATGTTGCATGAAAAGAGTTACATGAAACTCTGAATTTAGCTAATTTTGCTAAACTAAAAATTGCTGAGTAACGTGTACTAAATTCAATGTACTAATACAGTCGTTAATTTTTAGTAATAATAGGGATTTTAATTATGACACAATGCTATGGCATCGGTGTTTATAAATTAAAAATAAATAATTCATATTATAAACCAAAACAAAACTAGAAAAAAACCACATCTCAATTTCAAAATTTAAAAATTTTCATTTTGAAAAATAAAACAGCAAGGAAGCCTTTCATTGTTTACTTGCAAAAAAGCAAAACGAAAGATTTAAGTTTTCTACATAGTATTGCAGCAAAATAACATACGAAGAAAAATAACTGTTTCCTTAAACTAATTGCGTTAAAAAAAGCATAAATCCTTGTAACTGTAGGCACAAAAAGTATATAACATAAATAAGTCCTTGCTTGAAGCTCAATGTTTTCTTTATTTTATTACGCAATTGAATGTTAGCCGTTAAAAACATTATTTTTTGTTCAGTCGTTTAACTTTATAATCAATTTGAATAAATCTAAAATTTTAATATTAATGCTAATTCATTAGTGTTATCTTCCATGAATGCTTTCAAAATCAAAAAGGAGGCTTTGTAATAGAATTTAAAAAACAAACAAAGCCATTTTCTAAAATTTAAAAATAAAATTTAAAATTTTTAAAAATAAAACTACAGAATGATTTTCATAAACATTTTATTTACAAAGCAAAAGATTTAAATTTTCTTCGTAATGCTAAAGTTTGTGCAAAAGTGTGATAGCAAAGCACTTCGCCAAACAATCGCATCGCAATTTACCAGAAACTGTAAAAGCTCTGGAGGGAAGAAAAAGCAAAACCAGAAAACCATCAGTTCGTCTGAGCATAAAGTACCCAAGTGCTGCAATCTGTTCCATCTTAAATGCCCATAAATGTATTTTTAAGTAACTGAAACACAAAAAGAATTGCTTCGATTTGGGTTATAAAAGGAGCTTTCTCGAAAAAATACTATCTGAAATGTATTAAAATCGTATATTTTCCTGCTATGGTAGAGCAGAAAGGAAATTCGGAAGTAGTAGTTACTGGAGGACCATAAAATTTGTTGTAAAAAGAGGATTTCGTTGGACGTTCTTACTGCTGGGAAGTTTATAGTCAATAACCAGCGAAATGGTTTCCTTTTAAAATGTTGTTGTTACGAAGTTCAAATGTTTCCCAAAGGTTGCAATAACCTTCATCATTGATTGTCCTGTTGATAGGTATGAGGATTCATATAAAAAAATGGTCAATATAAATGTATTTATTGTGGTCGTTATAGTGTAGCGTTAGTGTGTAAAATGATATCGTTTTTGTATATAGGATGTTTTTATTATATCTAAGACTTACATAAATGCATAAATGGTTTGAATATCCATTTTAATATGCATTTAAATTTGCAAAAAATTACATATTTTTTTTAAATTTTAAATTAGACGATTTGAAATAAAAATAATTTTAACTTTTTTTCAAAATTCCTATCTCCTGACGATTATAGTAAAATGTTTTAAACTCAATAAACACTAGTTATCATTAAATGTAAAATAGAAAGCAGAAATAATGTCGTAAACAAATTGCAAAAAGACAAATTTTGGCAAGATCTAATGTTGCATAAAACTCTTGATTTTTAAGTTGGTGTTACTATTTATTATTAAAATGTAATCTTTTATTTATCAAAAGATATTTATCGTAATAATTCAATAATAAAGAAGACTTTTTTGACTTGATAAATTACTACGTTTCGTTCCTAGTTTTTATTAAAATTATTTCATCTTGTTTTTAACTCTAAAGTATATTTCACTAATTACAGTGCTGTGATACCCATATGTATGTGTTTGTAGAAAACCTTAAAATAACAAATTATATATTTTATGGGCTTTTCCTATCATTAATTATTGTTGGTATTGTATTTTATGTGTTTTTAAACAACTCATCTTCCATTTTCGCCCAAGGAATATAAAATATTGGCCATGGCCAAACTGTGTTAAACCTTTAAAACTTAATCATTTCAATGTTTTTTTATATAATCTAAGGAATTAAATATTTTTATAAATTATTATAGTAAAATAGTTTTATGATCATTTCTTATTGAGGATAGACTGAAATTCCTTATTCGACACTTTTAAGTATTTTCTTTCTTAAATTTCTAAAAACATAATGCATTGAAATATAATGTTTATTTTTCTATATATATTTTTCAATTTATATTAACACAGCCTACGCAGAACACTATTTACAGCTACACAAGACGAACATTTACTTTAAAAAATTTAGAATATAAAAGTAACTTACAGAATTCCACGTAAACAAGTTAAAATGATTTTATTTCAAAAGAATGTCGTTTTAGATATACTATAGATAGATATACTTATAGATATTTCCCAAATTAAATATAATAGAAAAATGTTTCATATATCTTAGAAAACCATGAAGGTGCAAAATATATAATTTAAAATTCTTACGCCAAAAGATTTATTTCCTGTTTTTATTTTTAATTTAATAAAACATTTATTATTATGATTTTATTTAAATAAATATTTGAAGAATTTTAATATTCTTATCTATTCATTTATTGGTTATTCCCTAATTCTATTCCGATCTATTATATATGAAAATGAATATACATTTTATTAATCTTTAATAATTCTTCTGAATCAAAATTTTGAAATATAAATTAAATTTAATCGTTTCACTATAATCATTAAAAATAACGCGTAGGTTTTCTTACCTTTAAAATAAATGACAGAAAATGTATAATAATATCATAAAAGCATAATACATGTAATTAAATTTATTATCGTTATTTCTAATTTCATACCTTGAAAATCAGAATATCAAACAGAAAGATATTTAATTAGTAATTTACGTTCTTACATTTCATGATGATTTTATTCTGATTTCTATTATTTATTAAATTAGTAATGTGCTGTTTATGAAAATGATTTTGGGGCAATTTTTAGTTTTAAAAGCTTTTATTCCGGTTAATTTAGATCAATATATGTCGAATTGTAGATAATGGGAGAAATAATAAATAATTTAAATTTAGAACTACTTACTAGAATTTGCTTGAAGAATTGAACATCAGACATCACAGTACTTTATTCTAAAAATAAATAATTATTAATATATAATAAATAAATAATTAAATAATAATTAATATAAATAATTAATATAATAATTATTGTGTGTGTTGTTGCTGTCGTATCCCTCACGGAAGGAGGGAAGACGGCTACAGCTTCTGTTGTGATGGAGTACACTTAAGTAGGCAGGTGATTTATGTAAATGCTTTTGTTTATTTTTTATTTAAAAAGCTTTTAGTCTTGTCATTTCAGACAAATATATGTTGAATTATAGATATTATAAGCAATAATGAACCATTTAAATATAAAATTTTTAACTAGAATTTGTCTGAAGAATTGAAAATCAGGCATTGCAATATTTTATTTTAAAAACACAGGAAAGTATTAATCAAGGTAATTTAACACCATTTTAAAAAGGTATTAAATTAATTATTGAGAATCTCTTTTTTCAGCTGGTCTACTGAGATTATCTCCATTTTATTCTATTTTTAAACCCAATAACCATCTCACCCATCTCATTAATATACATAACCCATCTCATTACCAAATGATAGATATATATTTTGAAATTCCCCAATCTCTAAAGATTTATTTAATTGTGTGAAAGAAATTCTAATTGCAAAATCATGATTCCTCAAAAACATAATTGTGTTGGATCTCCAAAAGCTATCATGGATTTAAAATAATATTAGATATTCCTTATTATAATTTTACACATCTTTTTAACGAGCGTCTCTTTTCACATTTTTTTTTCATTCTACACAAATAGAGAGCTTCTTCTTCTATATTTTGAATCTGGAGATAATTATCTCCAAAATAAGATATATTATTTCTACAAAGAAGGTAATGTTAAAGCTATCTTCTTTGAAAAGATTGCTAATTTACACCTGGAATGAAGATTAATTCGCTCTCATCTTAGGTGTCTAAATTGGCTCCATTTAATTATTCAACAGTCTAAAATAGGATTTTCTTCTTTTTCGTTTTTTCTTTCTCCCTGTTGCAAGTAATAAGGATATCTTTGGTTTTGAATTTTTTTCGCATAGAAGTGAAATTTCTCAGTACAAATTAAAATCTCAATTTCTTAGTAGAGATTTAAGTGGGTTTTTTTTGAATGAAAAAAAATAGTTGCCTTAATGAAATATTGTTTTTAAAGATAGTTAAAAAAAAGGATGACAAATATTTTATGACCCTTCTGCTTCCTTTATGCACAAAACATATTTTTTTTTTTCGTTTTCTAGTAAGTACTACTTACATAACTTAAAAGCTTTGTATAAAAGATTGTATTTATGCTTACTCCATACATTTTGATAAGGTCTCATAATCAATTATGGTTTATTTGAAATCAAGCACGTAATATAAATAGACTACATTGATTATGTTTAAACATGATCAGTGGTTACAAATGCATGTACTTTAGCTAGATATAATTTATTGGTTCTCTTTGCAAACTATTAATATTTGCTAATGAATTAAAAAAATTTAAAATTTACAAGAAATACGTTTTTAAAATGATGCTAGTTGATTCTTTTTTGTTCGCCAACGCGCAAGCGGATACCCCTAGCGGCGAAAACACATGCGCCTTAAGTGCGAGTCTGGTCAGTGTAACGCCAGAGTGGCAAGAGAAAAATCACGGCTGCGAGTGGCTGTGCCTGTGTCGTGTAAATAAAGGGATTGTTAAGTTTTAAACCTTTGGTTTTTATTGTGTGAGTGTGATACAGTCCGCTTGTGAAAGAGAACATGTGTGAGTGCTGTTAGTGCTATTGACGAGAACACTTTTAAATACTTCAAACAAAATCATTTGTCTAAACTTTTTTCCCGATGCATAAATTTTCAACAATTAGGAATGATATTTGGAATTGTATTCCATTTTATTGTCAATATATTATAAGAATTAAAATATACTTTTGAATTTCTTAGAAAAATATTTCCAATATACAAAAGGAAATGAGATATATGTAAAGATTTTTCTATATATGAGTAAATAGCTATCCTACCATTCACAGAAACTAAACGAAATTTGGTTTATGGTATTTTGAGGTACGAGCTCATCATCAAGAATCACACCGACGTCAAGTTCAACAGATTCCTTTTGCCATGGTACGTGCTTCATGCCATACACACTTGAATGTGTATGGCATGAAGGAGGTGTGTAAAGGAGGTCACGTGGTAAGCATGTGAAACACTTTAAAATGTTTTGCTCTCTATTGCCTCACTGTAATTTTTGCTTGTTTTCACATTTTTCTTCTTAATTTGTCTAGCGCCCGCGATTTTCGTACTGTTCCAAAGCTATTTATGGTTTTTCACTATTATGTTGACTTATATTTTTATTATATTTTATTTATTAACTTATTTTCACTACTATAAATTCACTGTGACAAATTCAAATTAATTTTCCATTATTACATAAACAGATTTATTATTATGGAGGTCACATTCCAATTAAAAAACTAAGTATTTTTCCATTTGAAAAAGCTAAAAAACTTAAGCTCATTTAAATTTTCGAAGTCGTGTCATTGTAACCGTAACTATTAGATAATAATTGTAGTTTTTTATATGATTCATGCAGGATGGTTATGTCAACATTTATGCCAGAAAATTTGATGGGTTTTGCATATTTTTTTAGTTAAGAATGTTTAGGTAAAGTCTAAGAATACACTATTTTGCATTAATCTAAAAGATTTTAACTGCATTCAACAAAAACTCGGTTATTGGCATTTTATCAGAAATTATATTTTTCTTGTATTAATGGTCAAAAGGACTCTATTGCGTTTCATTTAACTATATTTTAGACTAGTATCATAGTAGTTCATAGGTATATGCCTATATTTATGCAAGTCAATGTAATATGTTTTAAAGACTCATAGATTGGCGTATTTATGTAAAATTAAAAATAAAATTTTAGACTATTTTATACAATTTTAACAAATAATATCCATGCATATGATTTATTCATGTTTAATATCCATGTTTTTCAATGTTTTTAGAACTTAATTTAATAATAACATTAAAAAAATTCCGTAATTTTTTTATTTCTGGGCATGATCGATTACTATAAAAACCACAACTTGTACTGCCTTAAAACTTCCTTGTGGCTTTATCATATTCAAATTCAGAAACCCGGCACCATTATAAACTAATCACAAGAATATTTCATGCCAAAATCCGGCCCAACAAATGCCAGCACCCTGCAACCTTCTGTGCCATTTCGTGACGTCTCAGTTACAGCTGCATTGGCGATGTATTTATTCTAGGGTTGAGCAAACTGTAAACTTCGCAAGTCATTTAGCACCGGTTCCATTTCGGTGTGCGAAATGCGATACTGGGGGAGGGGGGTAACATATCGCATATAACAATCCTCTCAGTTTGCACAGGATGGTTATCTCTGCACAAGGATCTCGCTCCTTGGCGTGTCTCTGTGTCGTTTAACGTGGTGAAAAGGCATCAACGTTCCATTTCGAGCCATAAATTCAAATTCTGTTGTTGAATCATTGCCTGATAGCTGTGCGTGTGGAGTTTGATAAGATTTGAAAAGGGTGCTTATGTAACGCAAATCAGTATTTGTTGATGTGTAAAGAAAATATTTACAAAAATATGCTCATAAACAAACATTTTACTTTTTAGTGTTTGTGGGTTATACTTAAAAATTTTTTTGAAAACTAAAATATTTAAAATTTGCTATTAACCACAATTTATAATATAAGAGTATTTCAAAGCTACGTATATTGTTTGCTAATTTTAATGCACATGTGAATAGCGATCTCTCATTGTTGAGAGAATTCTGTCAGTACAGCAAAAGCTTTTAATCCGGCTCATTCTGGACCACAGCTGTGCCGGATGACAGATTTTGACCGGATTATCCAGCTGCAATATAGTTTGAACTGGTCTAGTATAACAATAATAAATTAATCAAGAAAATAATTTAAATAAATGTAAAATTACTCATGTTGTATAAAACAAAAAAAAAACATTTTTTGAAGAAAACTAATTAAATTTTTAAGATTTAATGGACACACTTAATGTTTCAAGATAACTCTAATTAGAATTCGCTTTTAACGTACAAATAATAAATGATAGTAAAATACTTTGATGAATTTATTAACTCAGTTTATTCTTCTTTACAATTAATGATTCTTTGATTTTATTAGAAAGAATTTACTAGAATAAAAGTCATAACTATATAAGGAGACACGCGTTTCTTAAAATATACTATGAATGCTTTCTATAAATGGAATTGTGTTCATTAATATAAGAGAAATTTATACATATAATTAAATAATTAATTAAATTTATATAAGTCATTTCATACTCTTTCATTGAAATTTTCACATATTCTTCTTAAGATACTAATTAAATTTATTAAAATATTAATTAATTAATATTTTTATAACTTGGAGCTGCTGGAAAGTAATCATTTAATTACAATCTTCCAATCGCTTGCTACATCCAACAACAATTTCCTAAAAATAAGCTCATTATTAAAATATTAAACCATTAGCAATAATCTGCTCATTTTAACGCAGCTGTAATGATTCGCCTTCGAAGCTAATCCTGCTTCAAGGTGATCTAACTTCGAAGGGAAACATTTTGTCATTTAATTAAATGAATCAAATACAAAACAAATACTTCTAAGATTTTCGAAGTTAGCTGCCTTTTATCAGTCTTCCAGAAGTATAAATAGTTCCAAAATTGGTTAATAGCATGGGAGTGCATTTAACGGTAGAGAGATAAGGGGGCATAAATCCACGGCTTAGGGTTATTATAGTTTTAAACTCATTAACTTTTTGCATATGCGACTAAGTTTTCTTGAAGCTTGTGAAAATTATCAAATTTTTAGAAAAGAGTTTATGAGATTATAAATTCACGTTTCGCTAAATAGGTCGTCTCTATGAAGAAAAGAACTGATGATTAAATATAGTCAATTTCGGTATTTGGCATAATTTGCTAAAAGTATCGTTTCTTTTACATTTATAAAAGTAGCTAGAAACCTTGATGATAAGCCGGAGCGTGGTCTCTATTAAATGACATCATTTTGAATCTCTGAAAGCAACATAAAAGTATTTGATAACTGTAACCAGGCTTTCTGCTGCATTCAGAAGAAATGGTCAGTAGTCCTTGAGACTCGAGAGGAAGTATAACGCAACCTACGCTTCTGTTGAGAAACGTTTAGTTTACAGTCTTTCACCCCGGGAGAAAATATAATTACGTAACTCTGTATATAAGCTGGCGTACAGAATCAGGTGGTGAGCAAGTATATTTTGCTCACTTTGCGCTTAGCTGAATTCCGGGTATTCGTCCAAAAAGTGGAATCCTTCCACAAATCTAATTATCTGCCTTTAACTATGTTCCATATTGTTTGTCACTAATTGTATGTGTGTGGTGTTTGTGCGTGTTTAAATAACGCTGTGAGTTCTTTAAACCTGACAAGTATCTCAATCCAACCACACCCGGCTACAATCTGTTTACACAAACTGCACATGACACAATATTTATCCAAATATGAGATGAAAATAGCAAAATAAAATTTTCATTCTGTTCTAGTAGATAAGAGGTCAGATATCTTGATGATCAATAGGTTCGCGTTCTCTATTAAAGGACATTAAGTGGATCTCTGAAAGCAACAGGAAAGTATTTAGTAATTGCAACCATGCTTCCCAAATGGCGTCACAAAGAAATTGTCAGTATACCTCGAGACACTCCCTTGAAAAAGTACAGCGCAAACTGCGCTCCTGTTGATAAACGTTTAGTTGGTCTGCAGTCTATCACACCGAAAGAAAATATAATTTACCGCAACCCCACATTAGATGGTCAACAGAATTTCACCCGGAGGAAAGTATATTTCGCGCACTCTGCGCGTAGCCGCCGAGTTTCAGGTTTCCCCCCTTGTAAGTGGAGTTCTTCCACGAATCTATAATTATGTGTCTTTAAATGTGTTAAATATCGTATGTCTTTAATTGTATATGTGTGTGATGTTGAGCGTGTGTAAATAAAGATGTGTGTACCCAAACTTGTTTATCAAGTCTCAACAACCACACCCATTTACAATCTGGCTGACCGAACCCACACTAGTGAACTTATATTAGGTTAAACATCTTTTTTATTAACTAAAATATTTTTAACTTACTAAACAAACAGCTAATTTTAACTTAATATTTTTTTAATTTACTACAATCATTATTACTCTAAAAAAAGTCTACTTTACTACTTTAAAAGCTAAAATCTAATTACTACTTTAAAATCTACTTAAAGAATGATTCCTTTTTTACTTATTGAAAATACTTACTTGCTATTTGGTTTTAAAATTGCTTAAATTATTATTTACTTTTCAACATAATTTTCTTAAACCCTTCTTACATTTTTAAAAAATATTGCAGTAAGTAAAAGAATTAAAACTCACTTAAAATTTTTGCCCGACTCGTGGTTCAGTGGCAACGTACGCCACTGGTGAGCATTAGGGCTGAGGATCAATCCGCTGACGGCTTTGTTGTAGAACCTGTTTCAAAAGGTGAAGTCTCGATTTCGTTTGGATGTTCAGCATCTCGCCTCGTTGGTCGGACTACCTGGTGGGATGTTTAAGAGTTTTTCTCCCATACGATAAGCACATGTGGTTTAGTTTTCCCTAAAAGTCCTCCTAAAATGCATTGCCCTCAATTTCAGTTGCACAGATCAAGCCATGTTTCTACCTAAACATGCCCCATCACAACACATGCTCCTTCACAGCCTTCCTTCCTTATATGAGACAGCACGTGTTCATGGACTTTCTAGATGTTGCTGTCGAATAAGTGAGATGACAAACAATATCAGACTTTTCATATTATATTAATTGTTTTTTCATATTATTTAATGGAGCCAACTCATAATTTTATCTGTGGCTACATAAAAATTAACCTTATTATTGCAATTATCATTCTATTACCTTAATAGGTGTTCGCATTACTATGTAGAAACGCAAATACTCATCACTCGAACTCCCGCGCAATTTGTTCTATTGTCATCTTCGAAAGTACCTCTGACGGAAAGACCCTTTCCTCTGCAGTTCATTTAAATTTAAAACTCCTGACTCACCCATCGGAAAATTAAATGATCACGAAAGGTCCGATTTGAAAAACGACGACTTGAAATAAACAATAAACGAGTTTGGAGGGGACTTTCACCAAACAGCGACGAACAAAATATACAATGAAGTTCAGTAACTTTCACATGAGTCGCGTTAAAAGTTCCTTTAATAAATAAATAAATATAGCAAAATATAGCTATCCACCCCTTTCATTTAATGGGTCAATCCTTAATTACGCGAAGAATTAACTTTGCTGATCCGCGGCCTAAATCTCCTCCAGCTTCTCAGACATCGCATTGAGCCTCGATCGACTCCGTCAGCACCCCTTTTCTTCTCGGGAAAAGCGGGTGGAGAGACCAAACAATAACTGTGTAGGTGATGGCGGGGTGGAGCTGGGAGGTCATTTTGAATCCGTCAACTGTTAAAGTTCTAATTCGAGTCTAATGAAAAGGAATTTGGCAGGCTTCAGCCATTTTCGGTGTTGGAAGAAGAAGGATCCAAATGGATGGAAACGGGGGGGGGGGATTTTGTCTTTCAGCATAAGGGGATGAAATGCCTTTCTTGAAGACTTACGGGGTAATAGCTTGCTGTTTCGGTCGGTGGGGAGTGCGATCGGTTTTGGGATTCCTCTTAATGTCAATCTTTGGGTTCTGGACATAAAGAGCAGGGAAAAAAATTACTCAATTGAAAAAATAGTTTTTGGTTTGTTATGGTAATTTGTTTTTCTTCCTTCATTATAAGGAAGGGGATGAATGATTTATATAAAATGGATTCAGATAGAAATCCATTTATTATTTCTTTAGCTCATTCATGAAAAAAGTGCTGGATCCTTACGGGTTGGCAATAAGTGATAAAAGTTAATTAGCGTTTCATAAAATATTGAATCTAACGAGGTTGATATAAAATATCCCTTTGGGTTACATATTTTATTTTCGGTTTTACTTATATTTACTAATGCGTAATTGGATTCTAAAGTTTTACAGTGTTCGTATCAAACTTTTACAGTCTTTATCAAACTTTTTGAGCGTGAAATAAAAATCAAATATTTTATTGTAACTTTTCTGTATTTTATTAAAAGATTATATTACATCGAAAAGACAGTAAAAGCGTGAAATTTTATACCTATCAAATATAGTGTTACATAATAAAATGTAGTAATTTTAAAAACAGCTAATCAAATATGTTTTAAGTTTCAAAAATTAATGTTTATGTCTTATTTTCAATAAATTTAAAGACCATAGTTACATAAATTAAAAAAAAATAATTTGACGAATATATATTATTATTATTATTATTATTATTATTTTCGAATTGGTAACAATTACTTAAATAATTGATATATATGTATGTATATACATATATATTAGAGATGGCAATATTGAAATTCCTGAAACCATGTATGTTCCATTATATCATTATATGTTCTATGTAATATCTCAAAATATTATTATATAAAAGTACAATTTCGAATATTTTTTTGAATAGTAAACAACGTACTGGGAGTCTGTGCCCTCCAGACCACCTTTAAAAAAATACTTAACAAATCATTTAGATCACCTTTACTTAAACTATTGTTTTGCTGTCTTCAACACAAAACTATATCACTTTTCAAAACATATTATTTGCAAAACGTATATTTTCAAACAAATTGATTGTTTAAAAACAAATTATTTCTCGAATTCTTAATAGCTTAAAAGATAATATAAAGTAATAAATTTCATGAAATCAACTTTCGCTCCATAAAATAATTGAAATTTGTCATTTATTAATCAAAAATTGTTTACTAATTCATTTATGTTTTCTATTATTTCTTTAATTAATACGAAATGTAAAAACTATTTAAAATGAAGTTATTTTCATTTATTCGTTCCCTGAAACAGTCTATCAAATAAAAAGATTCTAATTTAAAACACATGAAAGAAGCATTATTTTTCGATGTAAACAATTCACTAACATCAGCGAAAGAAAAATAACTAAATTTCTGTAAATTTGAAAAAAACCAATATTTCATTCTAAATTATTAAAATAAATAAATATTCACCGGAAATTCATTTTATGTTCGTTAGAAAATAATATGTTGAAGTAAAATAAAAGAAAGACCTCGAATTATAACTTGATAGGAAAATATACTTTTGGAATGGCAAAACAGATTTGAAATATTTTTTTTTAATTAAATACAAAATATACTTTTTTTAAAAAAATAATAACTGTTATAAACAATAAAAATACTAAATATTTCAGATATTCATTAGTACTCTACTAATAGAATTCTGCAAAACATTAAAACATCAAGTTGGTTGGTTTTGTAATGATTTTGTTCAAAGTTGATAGACATAGATATAAATTTAGATTTATATTTAATAATTGCAAGAAATTTTTTCATTGTTTACTTGCAAAATTCAAAAGTAAAAAGATTTAAATTTTCTACATGACTAATAAAGGGTGCTATAAGTACTTAATATTGCTCTAAGAGCTTGTAAAAATAAAATGTTTCGAAAAATAATCGTTTCCTTAAGCAAATTACTTTAAATAAATTAATAGTTTAAAAAAACTAACAAACACACTTTTAGATTTAATCAAACTAAAAGTAAAAATAATTGTTAACATAAGAATCAAATGACTGACGAAAAATTAATATCACTGTTCTAAAAGCGTGTGGTGCTTTTTGTATGACATTTAAAACTAACTTTGCATTCCCCACACTTTTAGAACAGTGATATTAATTTTTTCGTCAGTCATTTGATTCTTATGTTAAAAATTATTTTTACTTTTAGTTTGATTAACTCTAAAAGCGTGTTTTTTAGTTTTTTAAACTATTAATTTATTTTTACTTTTAGTTTGATTAACTCTAAAAGCATGTTTTTTAAACTATAATATTTAAATGAGGTCCCGGTACGGAGGAGTGGAACTATAGTTCTTACAATAATTTAATTGTGAGTAAAACAAAGACTAAATGCGAATATGCCGAGCCAGCCAGGATTCGAACAGGGGAATCTCCTGATCCGTAGTCAGGTGCGTCATCCGATGTGCTACTGTCCACGTTGGTTTTGAATGTCTTTACTGAATACTTTCATTCTACATGGGTTAAATTGCTCTTCATAAGTTAAAATAAAATCTCTAATCCTGGCGATCCTAATCATAATGAGATAATAAACTTATCAAACTATTTTAGTGTCGTCGGTCCTTGATAAGTCTACAACGTTTAAATTAAATCTGATCGCTTAAAGTAGGGCAAAAATCGAGCACAAAGGGTCAGTTACAAACAAACATACAGGTGAAACTAATATAAAAGCGTATTAAAAAGAATCAACTGTTTTCTTTCTGAAAGATGCCTGTAAATGTTTCTTTGCAGCTTAAATAGTGTATATGAGGAGAAACAGATCTCCAGCGGAAAAAGTCAGTTACATACATACATACATACAAGCATACAAACATACAGGTGAAGCTAATAAAAGCGTATTAAAAGGTTTAACCCATAGAAAACAATGACATAAAAAATATATAACCTAAATAAACCCTTATTTGAAGCTCAATGTTTTGTTTGTTTTTATCACACAACTGAACGTGAAGCCGCTAAAAATGTTATTTTGTTCGGTCGTTTAATCTCACAATCAATTTGAATAAATCTAAAAAAATGTTAATATTACCATTTCGTTAGTGTGTTCCATTAATATAATTCCATGTTCCATTAGTGTTTCCAAAATTCCAGAAACAGGTTTTTCAATCGAATTTATAAAAAAAAATGAAAAGCACAAAGACTATTTTCTAAAATATAAAAAGAAAGTTTAAATTTTGAAAAATAAAAAAGTACAACAAGATTTTCATAAGCATTTCGTTTACAAAATACCAAAGTGTAAGATTTAAACTTTCTTCGTAATATTATAGTTTGTGCAAAAAATGTGATATGGAGGGAAGGAAAAAGCAAAACCAGAAAGCCATGAGTTCATCTGCGCATAAAGTCCCCAAGTGCTGCAATCTGTTCCATCTTAAATGTCTATAAATGCATTTTATAAGTAACTAAAATACGAAAAGTATTGCTTCTATTTGGACTATAAAAGAAGCTTTCCCAAAAAATACTCTCTGAAATGTATTAAAATCGTATATTCTCCTGCCATGGAAGAGCAGAAAGGAAATTTGGAAGTAGTAGTTACTGGAGGACCGTAAAAATTGTTGCAGAAAAGAGGATTCCGTTGGATGTTCTTACTGCTGGGAAGTTTATAGTCAATAACCGGAGAAATGGTTTCCTTTTAAAATGCTGTTGTTGTAAAGTTCAAACGTTTCCTAAAGATTGCAATAACCTCCGCCATTGATTGTGCTGTTGATAGGTATGAGAAGTTGTATAAGGGAATGGGCATATAAATGCATTTAGGGGTGATCTTTATAGTGTAGCGTTAATACGTAAACTGATAGCTGGTTATTGTATATAGGATGCTTTAGCACATGACTTCCATAAATGCATAAATGTTTTGAATATTACTTCTAATATACGTTTAAATTTGAAAAAAATATTTTTTAATTGTGAATTTTACTATTTGAAATAAAAGATTATTATTTTAACTTTTTCTAAATTCTTATCTTCCTGTAATTAGATAATTGTTCCCTGTAATTATATAATTACAGTAAAAACTATTAACACAATACACAATTTAGTTATCATTAAATGTAATATAGAAGATAGAAGTTATGTCAAAAATCAATAGCAAAAACGACTCATATTGACCAGATCTAATGTTGCAAAAATATGATTCTAAGTTTATGTTAATACTGATTTTTAAAATGCAAACTTGGATATAGCTAATGATATTGATCGTTTTAATTCAATATTAATAAGAACGCACACGCACTTTGACTTGATATATACGTCACATCTCGTGCCCAGTTTTTTATTAAAATCATTTTTGCGAGTAGTTAACAAATATATTTTTTAAGATATGATAACTGTTTTTATTCTATATTTCATAAGTATTTTGCAGTAATTACTTTCAGTCGTTTTAAAAAAGAGAGAAGTTTTTTTTTTTATTTTAAATTATATTTCACTAAATACAAAAAAACTTATACTCAGAATTTAGTGCTAAGATCACCATATACGTGTGTGTAGAAAAAACATAAAATAACAAATAATATATTTTATGAATTTTTTTTTCCTTCATTAATTATTGTTGGTATTGTATTATTGTGTTTAAACAACTCATTTTCCATTATCTCCCAAGGAAGATAAAATGTTGGCCATGGCCAATACAGGCTAAACCATTAAAATTAAAAAAAATCAATTTTTTATAAAATTTAGAGAATTAAACCTTTTTCAAAGTATCATATTAAATCAATTTTAGGATCATTCTTTATTGACGAGAGACTGAATTAATTATTCAACAATTAATTATTCACATTATTCAATTAATTATTCACAACAAGTTTTCTTTCCCAAATTTTCTAAAAAATTAATACATCAAAATATATAATGTTTATTTTTTTTATATATTTTTCAATTTATATTAACACATCCCACGCAGAGTACTGTTTACAACTATTCAAAACAAACATTTACTTCAAAAGAATTTGTAATATAAAAATAAATTAAAAAATTCCACGTAAATAAGTTAAAAACATTTTTATTTCAAAGGAATGCTGCTTCAGATATATCCTATTTATAAATATGTTCTAAGTTAAAAAATAACAGCAAAATGTTTCAAATGTCTTAAAAATCATGAAGGTGTAAAATATATAAATTGAGATCCTTTACGTCAAAAAATTTATTTCCTACTTTTATCTTTAATTTAATAAAACTTTTATTCTTATGATTTGATTCAAATAAATATTTGAAGAATTTTAATATTCTTATCTATTCATTTATTTGCTAGTCACTAATTCTATTCTGATCTATTATATGCCAAAATGAATTTACACCTAATAATCATTAATAATTCTTCAGAATTAAAATTTAAAATATAAAATTAATTTAATCTTTTCACTATAATGATTAAGAATAAAACGTAGGTTTTCTTCTGTTAGCCTTTAAAATAAATGACAGAAAATGTATATTAATATCATAAAAGCATAATACATGTAATTAAATTTATAATCCGAATTTCATGCCTTGAAAATCTGAACTTCAAACAGAAAGATATTTAATTAGTAATTTACGTTCTTACATTTCTTGATGATTTTATTCTGATTTCCATTATTTATTAAATTAGTGATGTGCTATTTATGAAAATAATTTTGGGGCAATTTTTAGTTTTAAAAGCTTTTATTCCGGTTAATTTAGATCAATATATGTCGAATTATAGATAATGTGAGAAAGAATAAATAATTTGAATATAGAATTACTTACTAGAATTTGCCTGAAGAATTTAACATCAGACATCACAGTACTTTATTCTAAAAATAAAGTATGTTTGTAATTATTGTGTTGTTGTTGTTGTCGTATCCTTCATGGAAGGAGGGAAGAGGGTTGCAGCTTCTGTTGTGATGGAGTACACAGGTAGAGGTAGATGAGTGATTTATACAAATGGTTTTGTCTATTTTTAATTTAAAAAGCTATTAGTCTTGTCATTTCAGACAAATATATGGTGAATTATAGATATTATAAGCAATGATGAACCATTTAAATATAAAATTATTAACTAGAATTTGTCTGGAGAATTGAAAATCAGGCATCGAATATTTTATTTTAAAAACACATTTAAGGTATTAAAGGGTATTAATTTAACATCGCTTTACAAAAGGTATTAAATTAGAGTATTAATTATTGAGATTCTCTTTTTCAAGCTAGCTTTATGCTTATATTCCGAAAAGGTCTCATAATCAATTATGCTTTATTTGAAATCCCAGCCCATAATATAAATAGACTACATAGATTATGTATATGTTTAAGCAGGATCGGATATTACAAATATATGTACTATAGATATATATAATTTGTTGTTTCCCTTTTGCAAATTGTAAATATTTTCCTATTGCAAATCAAAAAAATTTAAATAATACATTATATTTTTTCCTAGAAACATGTTTTAAAATAAAGAATGTCCTTAGTAATTTTTGTGAAATACTTCAAACAGAATCATTTGTCTAAAATATTTTCTGATACATAAATTTTCCTCAATTAAGGAACTATAAGTTAAATAAAACTGCTTTTTAGTATACTGTAAGTATTTAACTTACGTAACTTAATGTAAAGTCAAATAATACACTTATTTTATTAATTTAAAATGACTCTATTGGCTTTTAACTATAATTTAGAATGTATTTCGTTCCTATAGTTCTATAATTTAGATGGAATGTTCAATAGCATCATCATCTGCAAAAAACACGATTGGCGGTCATTCATTTACTTTAGTATAATGGATGCATTTCAACTTTTATGTAAGTCATTTTAATGTGTTTCATAGACACTTTTACATTGAAGTATTTACGTAAAATAAAAAATACACTTTTGTCAATTTTTACCAAATTTAGCAATAAATATCCATATGTATATGTTTTATTCATATTCATGTTCGTCAATTTTTTAGCCCCCTAATTTAGTAATAAAACCAAAAATTTATTTCCATGAAACAATATTTCAAAATTTTTATTTCTGAACTTAGTCGATTACTATAAAAAGCACAACTTGTACTGCCTTAAGACTTACTTGTCGCTTTACACATTCGAATTCAAAAACCCGGCACCTTTACCAATTTCATTCCACAATCCAGTCCAACAAATTCCAGCACCCTGTAACCTTCCGTGCCATTTCGTGACGTATCAGTTACAGCTGCACTGGCGATGTATTTATTCTAGGGCTGAGCAAACTGTAAACTTCTTAAGTCATTTAGCACCGGTTCCATTTCGGTGTGCGAAATGCGATACTGGGGAAAGGTGATATATCGTATATAACAATCCTCTTGGTTTGTACAGGATGGATATCTCTGCACGAGGATCTCGCTCCTTGGCGTGTGTGTCGTTTAACGTGGTGAAAGGCATCAACGTTCCATTTTGAGTCATAAATTCAAATACAGTTGTTGAATCATTGCCTGATAGCGGTGCGTGTGGAGTTTGATAGGATTTGAAATGAAGGCTTATGCAACGCGAATGTAGTAATCGTTGATTTGTAAAGAGAAATTGAAAATAGTTAAAAAAATAGACACATAAGCAAAGTAGTTATTGCTGTTTGTGAATTATATTTCTATATTTTTTGCGTAACAATGAAATATTTAAAACTTGCTATTAAAAATATATAATTCAAAATATACGAGTATAATAAATAATTCATAATTCAAAATGTATAATAATAGTTCAAATATACCACAATAAATAAATAATAATTAAATAAACGAATATTCCAAAATATAAAGATTTAAATTCATCGTAAAAAATAATAATTAAATTGTATTTCAACATACGATAATTCAAAATATAGTATTTCAAATCTCGTTTTGTACAATGTATTATTGATTTTAATACACATTTGAATAGAGATTTCTCATTGTTGACTGCGCCCTGGTGGCCAAGTGGCTAGTACTCTGGCTTTTGGTAGCACACTCTTCAGGTTCGAATCTGGCTGTCGCGTGGATATTTGTTATTGGTTCGGAATCCACTTTAAACTGTATATCCCGGTCTGTTTAGCCCTCGAGTTCACAATGATAACCGTAGAGCGACAAGTCAAACCGAGACATTTCTGTCAGTACAACAAAAGCTTTTAATACGTCTCATTCTGGACCATAGCCATGCCGGAGTGAATTTGCCCTGGATTATCGAGCTTCAATACAGTCTTAATGGGAATATGAAAGATAAATTCCTCTAAGTAAAAGTTTAATCGTTTAGGAAAAGTACTTATTTAACGCGTTTAAGAACACTCTCGAAAAAATCGAAATTCATACATTGAACATCAATTTAATTGAATAGTCTACAAATACTGAACAGATGTAAAATTATTTTAACAGTTAAAATTATTTAACTGTTATTTATTAACTGTTATTATTACTTATTTTAACTGTTATTACGTCAATGACAGTTAAAATAAGTTGTAACAAGATTATTCACTGGCAATATATGTATGTGCTTCACACACAAAATGCACGATACTATTTAAAAAATTCAAAATATCTGGATATGTTTATATTTAAATGTTTATTATTAGCTTCTTCATTGGACAACTGAAAAACTCTAGGTACTTATATTAAAAGTGGCTGTCGTTTTCAAGAGAAAATTTATCCAACGGGTAAAAACAATTTAATCGCTTTTAATTAGTATATTAATTTAATTAAAATGACCCAATAATCGATATTCCTTTATAAATAACAAATAAATGAACAAATTCTGTAACAGCTTCCTGAATACTATTTTTAAATTTTGTTTAGATTTTTTTAAATTTAATTTTATATATTAGCGTATGTAAATATAGTTTTTAATATTTTGCCAATAGATTATTATTTTATGTTCATCAAACAAATTTAAACGTAAACAATTTATTTTTTGTTTAGTATAACAATAATGAATTAATCATGAAAATAATTTAAATAAAAGCAAAATTACTCGTGTTAAATATAATGTTAAAATACATTTTTTTTAGAAAACCCTAATTAGAAATCGTTTTTGATGTATAGAAAATAAATGATAGTAAAAGGTTTTGATGAATCACTTAACCATGTTTATTTTTTTTTACAATTAATATTTTTAACTTAAGAATTTACATAAATAATAGTCATAATTAAATAAGGAGACACGCATATTTTAAAATGTATTATGAATTCCTTCTATAAATGGAAATGTGTTCATTAATATTACAGATATTTATACATTTAATTCACTCCATACTCTTCATTGAAATTTTCACATGAACGTCTTAAGATTCTAATTAAATGTATCAAAATATTAATTAATTACTTTTTAACATTGAGCTGCTGGAACGTAATCATTTAATTACTTTCTTACAATCAATCGCTACACCGAACAACAACTCCCTAAAAATAAGCTCCTTATAAAAATAATAAAAACCATTAACAATAATCTGCTTATTTTAACGCAGCTGTAATGATTTGAAGCTAATCCTGCTTCACGGTGATCTTCGAAGGGGAAATTTTGTCATTTAATTAAATGAATCAAGATACAATAACAAATACTTTCAAGATTTTCGAAGTTGGCTGCCTTTTATCAGGCTTCCAGAAGTGTAGATAGTTTCAAAATTGGCTAATAGCATGGGAGTACATTTAACGGTAGAGAGATAAGAAGTCATAAATCCAAGGCTTAGGGTGATTATAGTTCAAAACTAAATTCCATTTAGTATATGTGACTAAGTTTTCTTGAAGCTTGGGAAATTTATCAAATTTTTGAGAAAAAGTTTATGAGATTATACTTCAACATTACTAAATATGTCGTCTTTATGAAGAAAAGAACTGATGAATAAAGATAGTAATTTTGGCGATATTATAGTATTTTGTCATAATTTGCTAAAAAGAATCGTTTCCTTTAAATTTATATAAGATATCAGCAGGAAGTGCTTTGGATCAAAGGATTGAATAGAAATTATGCCTAGTTTAAAATTATTTGCAGCATAAACTTTTCATTCTTTTCGAGATTATCAGAGATTAGATATCTTAATGGTTCATCAAGATATCTGATCAGGATCATATTCTCTAGTAATGGACATTAATTTGAATCCTAAAAGACCACATTAAAATATTTAGTAGTAGTTATGCTAAGTATTGGAATTAATAGCAGAATAAACTTTTCATTCTTTTTCATGATGATCAGAATATGTTAAATATTGTGTGCCTCTAATTGTTAATATGTTTGATGTTTGTGGGTGTGGAAGTAAAGATGTGAGTTCTCAAACCTGTGCATCAAGTCTCAATGCAAATACAGTTACAATCTGGTTGACCGAATCTACACCAGTGCACTTGCATTACTTTAAACTTATAATTTAAGTAATATTAAAAAATTAAATTGTTTATTTTTTCACTTACTAAAATTTTTAAACTTACTAAAAATTACAGCTATTTTTAACTTAATATTTTTTTAATTTACTTAAATTATTACTACTTTAAAAAACTTAATCTACTTAAATTATTACTTCTATTTTACTTACTGAAATTTTTAACCTCACTTAATTTTTTAAAGTGATATATAGTTTCCAAATTGGGAAATTATCATTTCTTATTAAATAAAATTTTTTAAACCCTTCTTAAATTATTAAAAAAAAATTGCAGTAAAAAACATTTAAAGTTTACGAAGTATTTTACCTTTCGAGGCTCAGTAGTAACGTGAGCTGCTGGTGAGCATTAGGGACAAGGTTCCATCTGCTGGCTGCTTTGTTGTAGACAATTTTCAAAAAACAGCCCGTGAAAGCGTTTCTTGATAGCGTTTATGATATTCAATATCTTGCCTACCGGTTGGTCGGACTACCTGGTCAAGGTTTAAGGGTTTTCTACCACATGATATGTACATGCGAGTTAGTTTCCCTAAAAGTCTTTCAAAGGCATTGTCTGCAAATTTTAGTAAAACAGTGTCAAGCCAGACTTTTACCTATAGGTACTCCATCCGAACAGCAGCTGTTTCCACCCTTCCTTCCTTCCATGAGACAGCACGGGTTCATGGACTTGATCTAGATGTTGCTGTCGACCAAGAGGGACAAGAAAAACAGCAACCTTTTTACATTACATTAATTGTTTTTTTCCAATATTAGAAAATCTGGGTACGTCATGAAATTTTAATATAATATTATGAAAAAATACAAAGTGAATACAAGTGAATACAAATAATATCAAGTGAAAATAAGAAGAAAAACCTGAAGTTGCCAGTACTTAAAACTTAACCTTATTGCGTGCAATTAATATCCATTTACCTTAGCAGGTGTTCACATTACCATACAGTAACCATCTAGAAACGCAATTACCCATCACTCGAAATCCTCCACAATTTGTTCCATTGTCATCCTTCAAAGTACCTTTGACGGAAAGACAATTTCCTGAAATTCTTTAAAACTCCTGACTAAGCAACGGATTTGATCAGGAAAGATCCGATTTGCGGAGATCTTGGTAAAAGAAGAATTCAAATAAACGATAAACGAGTTTGGAGGGGAACTTTCACCAAAAGCGAGGAACAAAGTATGCACCGAAGTTCGAAGTCACTTTCAGATGCGCCTGTTTAAAAGTCCTTTTAATAAATAAATAAATATAGTAAAATATAGCTTCCACCCTTTCCATTTAATTGGTCAATCCAAATTAATTAAGCGACGAACTAACTTTTCTGATCCGCGGCCCTAAATATCCTCCAGCTTCTCAGACATCGCATTAGCCCTAATCGACTCCGTCAACACCCCTTTTCTTCTCTGGAAAAGGGGGTGGGGGAGACCAAACGATAACTGTGTGGGTAATGGCGGGTGGGGTTGGGAGGTCGTTTTGAATCCGACGACTGTTAAAGTTCTAATTCGAGTTTAATGGAAAGGAATTTGGCAGGGCTTCAGCCATTTTTGGTGTTCGAAGAAGGGTCCAAATGGATTGAAAAGGGGGATTTTGTCTTCAGCATAAATGGATGAAATGCGTTTCTTGAAGACTTATGGAGGTAATAGCTTGCTGTCTCAGTCGGTGGGGAGTGCGATCGGTTTTGGAATTCCACTTAATGTCAATCTTTGGATTCTGGACGTGAAGAGTAGGCAAAAAAATTATTAAAGAAAGAATACTTTTTGGTTTGTTATGGCAATTTGTTTTTCTTCTTTCTTTATAAGGAAGAAAATGAATGATTTATATAAAAAAATTCAGGAAAGAAATCTTTTATAATTTCTTTAGCTCATTATTGAACAAAGTTTTTGATCCTTACGGGTTGGCAATACGTAATAAAAGGAGAATAGTCGGACATAAAAAGTTCAGAATCTAACGAGTACCCCATAAAATTATTCTATCATTTACTTTTTTTCGGCTTTACTTATATTTACTAATGCTTAATTTGATTCTAAAATTTTGCAGTCTTCACATTTTACCGAAACTTTTTAATCGCGAAATAAAACTCAAATATTTTGTAATAACTTTTTGTCTTTTCCATTGTAATATTACGTTATATCGAAAAGAAAGTAAAATATGAAATTTCAAAGTTATATAATAAAAATGCAATAATTTTAAAAAAAAACAGTTCATATCTAGGCAAATATATCTTTAAATTCAAAAATTTTTGCATTTATTTTATTTTCAATAAATTTAAAGAGATATTTATATAAATTTTAAAATTATGTAAAATAATCGTTGTAAATTTTAAAAGAATATTTAAAAAACTGCAAGAATGCATTTGTACTCCAATAGAAGAAATCTGTCAAAACATAAAAAATGTCAGTTTGATTGTTTTTTTAATACTTGTTTTTTCAAAATTATTACAGTACTAAATTATTAAAATGCTTAACTACCTAGTTGATTTGAGTGGTGACTGCTTTAATTGAAAGCAGCATTGTTGTAAGCGTGTCAGCTGTTTATGCTATATTACAGTAATTATGTATCAAATGCGTTTGCAAACAGATAAAACCATACTGAAATAATGTAATAGAGCAAGTTCACCTATTATAAAAGTACAAAAAGTTTGGGCAACATCCCCGTCTTTTTTTGTACTAGCGTTGGAGCTGTATCGCCTCTTGGCTTTCTTTTCAATTGCTCTCTTTTATTTAGAAAACGGAAACATGTCACGAAGCAATTCTGAGAATTCCAAGAAATTCCTGAAATTCTTCTAATAACAAAAAAATTTGATGAAATCAATTTTTAATTTTTTGATAGACAAATGATATTTATAATTTTTGATATACCAATGTATTCGCATAAGAATGCTGTTCTGCATTTATCATATTCACATTACTTGTTGTAAATTAAAAATATACTTTAGTAGTAGTATAAGTAGAATACTTATGACTTTAGTATAAGTAGAATTTTGTAAAAAATGTAAAACTTTGTGCTTTAAGGATCATACCATAGTTTAAAGCAGTAGTTCTTAAAAGAGGACATCTCGACTCTTCAGGGGAATTTACTGCTTTAAACTTTTTATTTTAGCTTTAATATGTAAACAATATTATTAATAAAAAATTTAAAGAGTTAATTTTCCATTTTATATCTTTTTTTTACAATGTTTTAAATGCTGTAATCCCTTTTATTCAATTTTTAATTCTTATGATTATTTACACATTTTGCCTTATATTTCTTATGTTCCTTATATTTTCTATTTCTTATGTATTATAGGACATCAACGGTGGTTGTCTTTAAAAGGGAGTCACTAACACTGTGTCCAAAAAGTAAGAACAATTTTCAATTTAAAATTCCCGGGCTTATGGAATTTTAATTTTTTTTTTTTTTGGGTTTCTGGTATAGTAATTGACATCTGAGTGAAATTTTAAGTCAAAATATTCATTAGTGTTTGAATTACGCTGGGCTTTTGTGAGACGCTAAAACGGATTCCTGCAATTTTTGAAATGACTGGATGAATTAAGCAAAGAACTTGCATTAAATTTTGTTTGCGGAAACGTATAGAATATTGCAGAAGATATTCGGTGAGCATTCCTATATCGTAAAGAAATGTTTAGAAGTGGTAAAAACAGATCAAATAAAGGCAGAGAACGCGTTGAAGACGAAGAGCGGGGACTTCTGGCTGTTCCTTAAACTCAAAAGACCACTCCGGGGACACCGTTTTGAGTTGATTGAAGAAATTCAACGTGAATCGCCGCTCGCTTCAGAAGGCCTTCCGTACCGATGACTTTTTAACATGCATTTAGGATTGGAAAAAAAAGTTAACATGAGTGCATTGTGTTTTGTGAGGGGATTACTTTGAAGGCGATGAAATAAATTTGGAAGAATAAATAAAGAGTTTTTTTTTTTTTTTTTTTTTTTTATAATTGGTCTTACTTTTTCGTCACAGTAGTACGTACATGGGGTTTTTGAAAAAGACTATGGCACTCGTGTTTCAGTATATTAGAATTTTTAATTTGAAAGAACATCGCGAACCAAAAAAGATTTAAGAACAATTGGTTTAAAGAGAAACATTGAAACCAAGATGTAAACAATTATCCTCCAAGAATAGAATCTTGAGGCAGAGAAAATAAGATAAATGTGTTAGAAGCACATCGTAATCTTTTCCTCCTGAAATAGTTAGAAAACTAATATATCTGAAGTTCTTTTTGTAAAAAAAAAGGTTATATTGCGATGAATTTGATCTTCAAGAAAGAGCATTTTCTCTTTCTTGAAGATCAAATTCATAGCAATATAACCTTTTTTTATTAAGATTTTTGTGAAAGGAAAGAGTCTTTACAATCTTAGATATTCGAAGATATCAAGGTTGCAATACAAACGCCAGAACTCCACAGATTATCACACTTATTAGATTGTCAAAATGGTAATAAGACAGACACAGAAGACAGAAGTTTTTTAGGGTTCATAAAACATTCAAAATTGTTAAGTTTTTTAAAACTATTAATTAATAATTTTATAAATAGTTAAAAACTTATAAATGTATTTAAAAAAAATCATATAATTGCGATTTATGACATCAAAAGAGAAGAAAAGAGCTGATTTTATTTTTAAAAATATTAATCCATTGTAGGAAGTGTTTAACTTTATGATCAATTAAAATAAATCTAAAATTTTAATGTTAATGTTAATTCGTTAGTGTTTCCATTAGTGTTATCTACCATTCATGTTTCCAAAATCACAAAGGAGGTTCTATAACTGAATTTATAAAACCAAAAAAGAAAATCATAAGTCTATTCTCTAAATTTTAAAATAGTTTAAATTTCGGCAAATAAAATTGCAGGAAGCTTTTCATAAACATTTTGTTTAAAAAATACCAAAATAAAAGATTTAAATTTTAATCGTAATGTTACAGTTTGCGCAAACACGTGATAGCAAAACACTTCACTAAACAATCGCATTACGATTTGCCATAAACTGTAACAAAATAATTCTAAAAGCTCTGGAGGGAAAGAGAACAGCAAAACCAGAAAGCCATCAGTTCGTCTGCGCATAAAATGCCCAAGTACTGCAATCTGTTCCACCTTAAATGTCCATAAATGTATTTTATAAGTAACTAAAATACGAAAAGAATTGCTTCGATTTGGACTATAAAAGAGCTTTCTTGGAAAATACTCTCTGAAATGTATTAAAATCGTATATTCTCCAGCCATAGAAAGGCAGAAAGGAAATTCGGAAGTAGTAGTTACGGGAAAACCATAAAAAATTGTTGCAAAAGAGGATTTCTTTGGATGTTCTTTACTGTTGGGAAGTTTATAGTCAATAACCAGCGAAATGGTTTCCTTTTAAAATGTTGTTGTTGCGAAGTCTAAACGTTTCCCAAAAATTGCAATAACCTCCGTCATTGATTGTGCTGTTGATAGGTATGAAGAGCTGTATAAGGGAATGGGCATAGAAATGTATTTAGTGTGGTCTTTATAGTGTAGCGGTAGTGTGTAAAATGATAAAGAAGTTTTTGTATATATGATGCTTTTCAAATCATTTTTACTATATCTAAGACTTACATCAATGCATAAAAGGTTTCATTATCCATTTTAATATGCATTTAAATTTTAAAAAAATCATATATTTTTTAAAATTTTAAATTATATATTACTATAAAAGATAATGTTAACTTTTTTTCTAAATTCTTATCCCCTGATGATTATAGAAAAAAAGTTGTTAACACAATACACACTTTATTTATATTTAAATGTAGTATAGAAAACAGAAATTATGTTTTAAGCCAATTGCAAAATAAAGACTAATATTGACAAGATGTAATGTTGCATAGAACTCATGACAATAAGTTGATGTTAATATTGATTATTAAAAAGTAATCTTGTATTTAACCAAAGATATTTATCGTTTTAATTCAATAATAAAGAAGAAAGCACACGCCTTTGACTTGATATATTACCACATTTCGTCCCTAGTTTTTAATAAAATTACTTCAGCATAGTTAACAAATACACTTTAAAATAAAATAACTGTTTTACTCTATACTTCAAAAGTATTTTTGCCAATAATGCCATACTTTAAAGTTGAAAAAATACCTTTTTTTCAACTTTAAAGTAAAAAAGTAAAAGTAACTTTAAAATAAGTTTTACACTAATTGCAAAAAACTTATGCTCAGAATCAGTACTGAAATCACCATATATGTGTAGAAAAACCTTAAAATAACAAATTATACATTTTATGATTTTTTTTTTCCTCATTGTTGGTATTGTTTCTTATGTATGATTTAAACAACTCTTCCATTTCCGCCGAAGTGATAAAATATTGACCATGGCCAACCTGAGCTAAACCATCAAAGCATAAATATTTCAGTTTTTTTAAATAAAATCTAATGAATCAAATATATTCCAAAGTATTATATTAAAACTGTTTATGGACATTCTTTATTGATGAGAGACTTAATTTCTTATTCAACCCTTTTAAGTTTTCTTTCCCAAATTTCTAAAAATATGATACATTGAAATCTAATGTTTACTTTTCGATATATATTTTTCTATTTATATTAACACAACCTTCGCAGAATACTGTTTTTAGCTACTCGTAACAAACATTTATTTCAAAAGAATTTGCAATATAAAAATAACTTAAAGTATTCCACATAAACAAGTTAAAAGTATTTCATTTCAAAAGAATGTTGTTTTACATATATTCAATTAGAAATATTTTCCAAGTTAAACATAACAGCAGAATGCTTCAATCATCATTATCTAAAATATATAAAATTAAAATCCTTTACGACAAAAGATTTATATTCTATATTTATTTTTAATTTAATAAAACTTTTATTCTTTTGATTCAATTCAAATAAATCCTTTAAGTATTTTAGTATTCTTATTTATTTATTTATTTTCAATTACTAATTCGATTTCGATCTATAATTAAGAATAAAGTGTAGGTTTTCTTATATTAGTTTTTAAAACATGATAGAAAATGAATAATAATATCATAAAAAGCATAATACAAGCAATTAAATTTATAATGCATTATTTCTAATTTCATACCTTAAAAATCTGAAAATCAAATAAAAGGTATTTAATTAGTAACTTACGTTCTTACATTTCATTTTGATTTTATTCTGAATTCCATTATTTATTAATTTAATTATATTCGATTTATGAAAATGTTTCTGGGTCTACTTTTAGTTTAAAAAGCTTTTACTCTGGTTATTTCAGATCATTGTATGTTGAATTACATACAATATAAAAATATAGAGCTTTTAAATTTGGAATTACTGACTAGAATTTGCCTGAAGAATTGAAAATCACACATCACAGTACTTTATTCTAAAAATAAAGTCTGTTTGTAATTATTGTGTTGTTGTTGCTGTCGAATCCCTCATGGAAAGAGGGGGAGGGGGTGCAGCTTCTGTTGTGATGGGGTACACATAGGTAGATAGATGATTTATACAAATGATTTTTGTCTATTTTTAATTTAAAAAGCTTTTAGTCTTGTCATTTCAGACAAATATATGTTGAATTCTAGATATTATAGGCAATAATGAATCATATAAATATGTAATTATTTACTAGAATTTGCCGGAAGAATTGAAAATCAGCCCTAACAATATTTTATTTTAAAAACACATTTAAGGTATTAAAGGGTATTAATTTAACACCATTTTAAAAAGGTATTAAATTACTGCGATTGCCTTTTAAGCTAACCTACTGAGATTGTCTCCATTTTATTCTATTTTTAAAAGCAATAACCATTTGAATCAAACGATAGAAATGAAACGAGAATTATATATTTTTAAATTCCACCAATCTTTAAAGATTTATTTTAATTGTGTGAAAGACATTGTATTTACAAAATCACGATTCCTCAATTATAATTTTGTTGAATCGTCAAAAATGATCATGGATTTAAAACAAAATTAGATATTCTTTATTATAACTTTAACGAAACTTTTTTCACATTTTCTTTTTATTCTACACAGATAGAGAGTTTCTTCTTCTATATTTTGAATCTGGAGATAATTATCTCCAAAATCAGAGATTTTTTTTTTTTCTACAAAGAAAGTAATATTAAAGCCATCTTCTTTGAAAAGATTGCTAATTTACACCTGGAATGAAGATTCTTTTGCGCTCATCTTACCTGGGTGTCTAAATTGGCTCCATTTAATTATTCAACAGTCGAAAATAGGATTTTTCTTCTTCTTTTCTCCATGTGGCAACTAATAAGAATTTCTTTGGTTCAGAAATTTTTTGCAAGGAAGTGAAATTTCTCAGTCCAAATTAAAATCTCAATTTCTTATGAGAATTTAGTGGGTTTTTTTGAAAGGAAAAAAATAGTTGCCGAAATGAAATATTGTTTTAAAAATAGTTCAGCTGAAGGGAGACAAATATTTTATGAACCTTTGCTTTCTTTACCCGTGAAAATATTTTTCTTTGATTTTTCTAACGAGTAAGTCTTATGTAACTTAAAAGATTTGAATAAAAGATTGGTTTTTATTCTTACTTCATATATTTTGCACAAATCTCATAATCAATTATGCTTTATTTGAAATCCAAGCATTTAATATAAAAAGACTACATAGATTATATATAAACATGATTAGAGGTTATAAATATATGTACTTAAGTTAGATATAATTTCTTGGGTCAATTCGAAAATTGTTAATATTTTCCAAATGCATTAAAATAATTAAGGTTACCTTTTTACCTAATATTATCTTTTTTTCCTAGAAACATGCTTTTTAAAAAAGTATGATATTAGTAGATTCTTTTAAATACTTGAAACAGGATCGTTTGTCTAAAATATTTCCTGACACATACAATTTTACAATTAGTAACTAACGGTTTAACTAAATTAATTTATATTTCTAATATATTTTAATGATTAAAATATACTTGTTTGAATTTCTGAGAAAATTGTTTTCAATATATATACAAATATAGGGTAATTATGAATAAACTTTTCGATAAGTTAGTCCCTAGATATATCATTCACCGAAACTGAATGAAATTTCAGTTTTGGTATTTTGAGGGTATACATTCGAGAATCATGTGAAAAACAACTATTAAATTATAATAGTTATGGTTACAGTGATACGAATTCGAAAATTTCAAATGATAACATCTACTTTTATTGGAATGTGATCTCCATAGTGAAAAGTCATACATAACGTTTTTAATGGTGCTTGTAGCACGAAAATCGACAAACAAGAAGAAAAGTGAAAACAACCAAAAAGTGCAGAGAAGCAACAAAAAGCAAAACTTTTTAATGTGTTTCACACATTTTCCACACGCGTTATAACACTCTGCTTGATACAGATAATTGGTAACATTGAAACACGTATCATGGCAAAAGGAATCTGTTGAACCTGATGTTTGATGGCATCTTTGTAATCAGATGCATTTGCGGATTAAATGCATGCACCTTAGTTTCCAGGTATCCCCACTGCATAAAAATCCCTTGGAGTGAGATCGGAGGACCATAGCGGCCATCTTAAATGAGCGAGATAAATCTGCACCAAATTGTTGTGTTAAGAAACGTTTTATGGAAGACCTCACAAATGGGTGAGTGCCTACTTACATCCACATGGAAATACTGGGGCATTTCGCTGTAGGGTTAATTGAAATTTAAACTTTATGCATTTAAACCTTTCATCTAAAAGGTCTTAAATCCCTTCATTAAAAGCTGGGTTGTTGGCATTTTTATTAGAGTTAATATTTTTTTTATTGTATATTTGCTCTAAATGACTCAATTAGCTTTCATTCAACTGTACTTTAGAATAGTATCATTTCTATAGTTAAATGTATGCATTATGTATATGTTTACAAAAACTCGATTGGCCGTCATTCAACTTTACTTCATTATAGTATCATTATTTTAGTTCAAGTATATATGTTTACATTTATGAAAGTCAATTAATATGTTTTACAGATTCCTTTAGATTGGCATATTTAAGTAAAATTAAAAAAATCACTTTTTGTCAATTTTTGTCCAATTTTAACAAAACATATCCGTGTATATATTTTAATTCATATTTAGTATTTATGATTTTCAATATTTTAAATCATAATTTAACGATAATATAAAAAATTTCTTTAAAACCTTTTTTTTTTTTTTTTTTTAATTTTTATTTCTGAATGTGATCGATTACTATAAAAACGCCATTCTTACTGTCCTAAAACTTCCTTGTGGCTTTGCACAATCGAATTCAGAGACCCAACACCATTACAAACTAATCACAAGAATATTTCATGCCCAACACTGACACAATGCAGCCGAACAAATTCCAGCGCCCTGCAACCTTCCGTGCTATTTCGTGACGTCTCAGTTGCAGCTACACTGCCGGCGTATTTATTCTA
Organism: Caerostris extrusa; assembly: GCA_021605095.1. Lineage (NCBI taxonomy): Eukaryota > Metazoa > Arthropoda > Arachnida > Araneae > Araneidae > Caerostris > Caerostris extrusa. Next base: position 46,773 of record BPLR01016548.1, on the reverse strand, counting down.
GGGCTCAGCAAATTGTAAACTTCGCAAGTCATTTAGCATTGGTTCCATTTCGGTGTGCGAAATGCTATACAGTAGGGGGTGGAAAGGTGGAGATATATCATCTATAGCAATCCTCTTAGCTTGTACAGGATGGATATCACCGCATAAGGATCTCTCGGCTTGGCGTGTCTTTGTGTCGTTTAACGTGGTGAAAGGCATTAACGTACCATTTTGAGTCAAAAATTCAAATGCTGTTGATGAATCATCGCCTGGTAGGGGTGCGTGGGGAGATTGATAAGATTTGAAAAGGATGCTTATGTAACGCGAATATAGTATTCGTTGATTTGTAAAGAGAGAATTGAAAATATTTACAGAAACAGGCAATTAAGCAATCATTTTACTTTAGTGTTTGTGGCTTATGTGTATTTTTGCTTTAAAACAGAAATATTTAAAATTTACTATTAACCACAATTCATAATATACGAGTATTTCAAAGGCTTTGGTAATTTTAAAACACATTTAGATAGAGATTTCTCATTGTTGAGAGATTTCTGTAAATATGGGAAAAGCTTTTAATCTGGCTCATTCTGGACCACAGCCGTGCCGGATGAGGGATTTCGTTCCGTATTATCGAGCTTCAATACAGTCTCAACGGGAATATCAAAGTATAATTCCTGTAGATAAAAGTTTTAATGATTGTGACATGCACATATTTAATGTGTTTAAGCACATTCTGTATCTGAATAGGCAATGTGAATATCCGGCTAAATATTTCCTTATTTTAACAAATACAAAATCAAAATTCATACATTTAACATTAACTTAAACGAATAATTGAAAGTGATCAAAGGAAACGAAATGACAGTTAAAATAAGACGTGACAAGATTAGTCTCATATAATATATATGTACATAAATATAAACATATACATACATAATACATATACATATACACATATATATATCACACACAAAATACCCGTTACAATTTAAAAATTAAATATCAGGATTTGTATATATGTAGTTAAACGTCGCCATATTTTTCATTATTAACTTCTTCAATGGACAATTAGAAACTAATGTCAGGTATTCATCTCCAAATTGGCTACAGTTTTCAAAAGAAAATTATTGCTACAGTTATACTATGCAATTACTTTAATTAATATAATAAAAAATATTTTAACTAAGATGATACAATAACCGACATTTCATAATAAAAAATAAATAAATAACAAACAAATAAACAAACTCTTTAATAAAAAACAGTTTCCTAAATAATATTTTGTAATTTTGGTTAGATTTTTTAAAATTTAATTTTATATATTTGCGGACTTAAATATAGCTATTAATGTTTTGCCATTTTTTATATTTTAATCAAACGAATTTGAACCTAACAATTTTTTATGTGTCTAAAATGATAATAAAATAACAATAAAAGTTAAATTGTATGCAATGTTAAAATTTACCTTTTGGGAAAACGCTAATCAAATATCGTTTTTGATGCACGAAAAAAAAACCGCTAGTAAAATGTTTAAACAATATTTTAACCGAATTTATTTTTCTTCGCAATTAATGATTTTTAATTTAAATAGTAAGAATTTACATCGATAAAAGTCATAATTAAATAGAGACACACGTAGATTTTAAAATATATTATAAATGCATTCTGAAAATTGAACTATATTCAATAATATAACAGTTATTTATACATTTAATTCATTCCATATTCTTTCATTGAAAATTTTACATGATCGTATTAAGATACTAATTAAATTTATCAAAATATTAATTAATTACTTTTTAACTTACAGCTGCTGGAAAGGTAATCATTTAATTACTTTCTTGCAATCGCTTGCTACACCCAGCAACAATTCCCTAAAAATAAGCTCCTTATTAAAATATAAAACCATTAACAATAATCTGCTTAATTTAACGCAGCTGCAATGATTCGTCTTCGAAGCTAATCCTGCTTCACGGTGATCTAACTTAGAAGGGGAAATTTTGTCATTTAATTAAATGAATCAAGATACAATAGCAAATACTTCAAAGATTTTCGAAGTTAGCTGCCTTTTATCATTCTTCCAGAAATATAGATAGTTTCAAAATTGGTTAATAGCATGGGAGTACATTTAACGGTACAGAGATAAGAGGTATAAATCCACGGCGTAGGGTGATTATCGTTTAAACTCCCTTTCCATTTTGTATATGTGACTAAGGTTTCTAGAAACTTGTTAAATTTGTGAAATTTTGAGAAACGAGTTTATGAGATTATGAATTCGTACTTAACTAAATATGTCGTCTCTATAAAGAAAATAACTTATGAATAAATAGAGTCAATTTTGAAGATATTATACTATTTTGGCATAATTTGCTATAAAGAATCGTTTCCTTTAAATTTATATGAAATGTCTAGAGGCTTACATGATCGGCAGGATCGTGTTTTGGATTAAAGGACATCAAACTGAATCCCTGAAGCTGAATAAACTTTTCATTCCATTCGAGACAATCAGATATCTTGATGGTCAGCAGTTTCATGTTCTCTATTAAAGAACATCCATTTGAATCCCTGAAAGCAACATGAAAGTATTGAACAATTGTAACCATGCTTTCTGCTATACACTGGCAAGAGCGCACCAAATGGCGTTCAGAAGAAATTGTCTGTAGGCCTCGAGACTCTCACCTGAGAGAAAGTATAGCCCAACCTGCACTCTAGCTGAGAAAACTTAAGTTGGTCTACAGTCTCTCACATCGAGAGAAAATATATTTAGCGCAATCCTACATTTGTTGACCAACAGAATTTCACCCGGACAGAAAGTATATTTCGCGCATTCTGTGCGCAGGAGAGTTTCGGGTTTTCGTCTTATAAGTGGAGTCCTTCCACGAATCTATAATTATTTGCCTTTAATGTGTTAAATATTGTAGGTGTCTGGTATGTGTTTATATGTAAATAAAGCTGTGAGTTCTCCAACCTGTGCCTAAATATCTTAACCCAACCACACTCAGTTACAATCTGGTTGCCCATACCACACCAGTACACATATAATTATTTAAACTTATAATATAAATAACTTGATAAAAAATTAATTGCTATTTTTCTTACTGAAAATTTTAATACAATACAAAAAGAAATTACAAAGTGATAATATAAAGTGATATTAAGAAGAAAAACCTGAAATCGCCAGTACTTAAAACTTAACCTTATTATAGGAGTTATCATTCCATTACATTAAAAGGTGTTCACATGACCATGTGGTAACCATCTAGAATCGCAATTATTCATCACTCTAATTCGCCCATAATTTGTTCTATTGTCATCATCCAAAGCATCTCTGACGGAAAGAACATTTCCTCGGCAGTTCATTTAAAATTAAAACTCCTGACCAAGCCATCGGAAAATTAAATGATCAGGAAAGATCCGATTTGCTTAGATCTTGATAAACACCACATTAAAATAAACGATGAACGAGTTTGGAGGGGGACTTTCACCAAACAGCGACGAACAAAGTATTCACTGAAGTTCGAAGTAACTTTCAGATGCGCCCGTTTAAAAGTCCCTTTTAATAAATAAACAAATATAGCAAAATATAGCTTCCACCCCTCTCGTTTAGTTGGTCTATCCTTAATTACGCGGCGAACTAACTTTGCTGATCCGCGGCCCTAAATCTACTCCAGCTTCTAAGACATCGCATTAAGCCCTAATCGGCTCCGTCAGCATCTCTTTTCTTCTCTGGAAAAGGGGGTGGGAGAGACCAAACGATAACCGTGTGGGTAATGGCGGGGTGGAGTTGGGAGGCCATTCTGAATCCGACGACTGTTAAAGTTCTAATTCGAGTTCAATGGAAAGGAACTTGGCAGGCTTCTGCCATTTTCGGTGTTGGAAGAAGGGTCCAAATGGATTGAAAAGGGGGGATTTTTGTCTTTCAGCATAAGTGGATGAAATGCCTTTCTTGAACATTTACGGGGAATAGCTTGCTGTCTCAGTCGGTGGGGAGTGCGATCGGTTTTGGAGCTACACTTAATGTCAATCTTTACATTCTGGACATGAAGAGCAGGGAAAAAAATTACTTAGGGAAAAAAAATACTTTTTGGTCTGTTATGGCAATTTGTTTTTCTTCGTTCTTTGTAAGGAAGGGAGTGAATGATTTATATAGAATGAATTCAGAAAGAAAAGTTTTATACTTTCTTTAGCTCATTAATGAACAAATTGTTTGATCCTTACGGGTTGGCAATAAGTGATAAACGTAGAATAGCGGTACATAAAATTCAGAATGTATTGAGGTGGCTCTAAAATATCTCTTTAGGCTTCATACTTTTTTTTTTTTTTCGTTTTCACTTATATTTAGAAATGCGTAATTTGATTCTAAAATTGTGCAGTCTTCGTATTTTACCAACCTTTTTTATCGTAAAATAAAAAATCAGGTATTTTATTATAACTTTTCTCTTTTTCTATTAAAAGATTATGTTACATCAAAAGAAATTTTAAAATGCTGCATAATAAAATGCAGTAATTTTAAAAACAGTTTAAAAGGTAAGCAAATATTTTTCAAAATTCAAAAGTTATTACTATGTTTAATTTTCCATAATTTTAAAGAGCATTGTTATATAAATTTTAAAAAATAACTTGAAGAATTTTATTTTTTTTTACAATTAGCAACAATTCTTAAATAATATATATATATATATATATATATATATATATATGTGTGTGTGTGTGTGTGTGTGTGTACATACATATAAATATATTTATTAAGTCTGATGTTCTTGAAATTTTTAAATTCGATATATCTTCCATGAAATATTGTTATTATATAAATTTTAAATTTCTAATATTTGGAACTCCTTTTTAAATCGTAAAGAACAAAATGGAGTTTGTACCATCCAGGCCACCATTTTTTAAATGGTTTTTAATAATTGTTTTCTAGAATGAGCTGTGGTTATTTTATTTTACTTGAACTATGAAACTATGATATAAATACTAAATAATACGAATTGAAAAACTATGTTTGTAAAATGAAGTAATTTTCAATTACTACTATTAGCTTACACTCTCTATATATATCTTGTTCAGATTTTAATCGTTCATAAAATACTTTTTATTCATCCAAGTTCAAATACATTTTTTGAACTTGTAGTGGATGACACTGGATGTTAATGCAGTTTTTTCAAATATTAATTATTTAATTATATTTTTTTAGATTTAAGATGTCTCTACCAACAGGTGGCGCCAGATATAATAGAAAAATTTCAACTTTATCTATAAAGGACTTTCTGCAATATAGTGAAAAAATCAGGAGTTGATTTAAATTTTTTTTTTTATATTACTTGTTATTTATTTGTTCCCTAAAGCAGTCTATCCAAAGAAATTATTCTAAATCAAAACACTCGAAAGAGGCATTACTTCACGATTTAAACAATTCACTAACTACAGCGAAAGATAACAAATAACTAAATTTCTGAGAATTTAAAAGAAAAATATTTTATTCTAAATTAGTAAAAAAAAAATCCATTTTATGTTCGTTAGAAAATAATAATTCACACTAGCAATATTAACCATAATAACAATTCACTAACAGCAGCGAAAAAGATAACAAATAACTAAATTTTTGTGAATACAAAAACAAATATTTCCTTCTAAATTAATAAAACAAAATAAATATTCAACAAAAGATTAATTTTATGTTCATTAGAAAATAATATATTTTGAAGTAAACTAAAAAGAAAAGACAGCGAATAATCACTTGATAGGAAAATATATTTTTTTGAAAGGCAAAATAGATTTAAAATATTTTTAAAATTAAATACAAAATATACATTTAAAAAAAATTAATAACTGTTATAAGCAATACAAACTACTAAATGCTACCCAGAGATTCATTAGTACTCCAGAAATAAAATTCTGCCTGCCAAAACATTACAAATACCAACTTGATTGGTTTGAAATAATTTTAATAAGTTGTAAGTTGATAGATATGCATATAGATTTAAATTTAATAACTGCAAGATAGATTTTCATTGTTTACTTGTAAAAGGCAAAAAGGAAAAGCTTTAAATATTCTACATGGCTAAAAAGGATGGCTATAAGAGTTTGTAAAAATAAAAAATGCTGAGGAAAATAACCATTTCTATAAACAAATTACTTTAAAAATGCTAACCCACAATAAATGTGGACAAAAAAAAAAAAAAAATATAATCTAAATAAGCTCTTATTTGAAGCTCAATGTTTTGTTTATTTTATTACACAGTTGAAGCAGTTAAAAATGTTATTTTTGTTTGAATTTATAAATCAAATTGAATTTATAAACCAAAAAGAAAAGCACAAAGCTATTTTAAAAAAAAAGAAAAGTTGAAATTTTGAAAAATAAAACTGCAATAAACTTTTCATAAATGTTTTCTTTACAAAATACCAAAGTGCAAGATTTAAATTTTTCTTCTTAACGTTACAGTTTGTGCAAAATGTGATTGCAAAGCACTTCACCAAACAATCGTGTTACGATTTACCAGAAACTGTAACAAAACTCTAAAAGCTCTGAGGGAAGAAAAGCAAAATCGAAAGCCATCAGTTCGTCTGCTCATACATCCCCAAGTGCTGCAATCTGTTCCATCTTAAATGTCCATAAATGCATTTTATAAGTAACTAAAATACGAAAAGAATTGCTTCAATTTGGACAATAAAAAGAGCTTTATTCGAAAAAAATACTACTGAAATGTATTAAAATCGTATATTCTCCCTGCACGGAAAAGCAGAAAGAAAATTCGAAGTAGTAGTTACTGAGGACCCTAAAATTGTTCCAAAAAGAGGAATTCGTGGGATGTTCTTACTGCTGGGAAGTTTATAGTCAATAACCAGCGGAATAGTTTCCTTTAAAATGTTGTTGTTGCGAATTTCAAACGTTTTCCCAAAGATTGCAATAACCTCCGTCATTGATTGTGCTGTTGATAGGTGTGAGGAGTTGTATAAGGAATGGGCATATAAATGTATTTAGTGTGATCTTTATAGTGTAGAGTTATTGCGTAAAATGGTAGTTGGTTTTGTAAATAGGATGCTTTTAAAATTGTTTTATTATATCTAAGACTTGGATAAATGCATAAATTGATTGAGTATCCGTTTTAATATGCCTTTAAATTTACAAAAAATTATATTTAAAAATTATCAAAAACAGTATTTAATGATTTTATCAAAAGTATTTAATGATTTTTATTAACACAATACAGACTTTTATTTATTATTATGTGTATTATAAAAAGCAGAACTTGTGTCATAAACTCATGGCTAAAAAGAACTAATATTGACAAAATGTAATGTTGCATAAATCTCTTTATTCTAAATTGTTGCTAATATTTATTATTTGAATACCTTTAGAATACAAATACCTTTTTAAATACCAATGGATTTATCATTTCAAATATGGAAGTGTTTTGTGTACAACAAAATGGGAGTTTGTGTCCATCTAGACCACCATTTTGTTTTAAAAATAATTTTTAATGATTGTTTTCCAGTATGAGTTATGATTATTTTTTTTTACTTGAACTATTGTTTTGTTGCCTTCAACACAAAACTCTATCACTTTTCAAAACAAACTATTTGCCCAAAAACGAATTATTTGCATAAATACAAATTAGTGCTAGAACTCTTAATAGCTTAAAAGAGAGTATTAAGTAAAATAATGTTTCATGAAATCAACTTTTGTTCCATAGGATAATTAAAATTTGCCATTTATTAATCAAAAATTGTTTATTAAATTACTTATGTTTTTTTAATATTCCCGTCATTAATTCGAATTGAAAAAACCATGCTTGTAAAATGAAGTTTTTTTATTTATTTGTTCTCTAAAACAGTCTTTCAAAGAAAAAATTCAAGCTCGAAAGTAGCATTACTTTTCGATGTAAACATTTCAAACTAATTACAGATAAAGAAGCAATTAACTAAATTTTTGTGAGTATAAAAAAAACCAAATGTTTAATTCTAAATTAGTAAAAAAAAAATAAATAAATATTCACCAAAAGTTCATTTTATGTTCATTAGAAAATAATATTTTGTAGTAAAATATAAAAGAAACACAGCGAATTATCCCTTATAGAAAATATACTTCTAGGAAAGACAAAATAAATGTGAAATATTTTTTTAATTAAATACAAAATATACTTTTAAAAAAATAACTGTTATAAGCAATAAAAAATACTTAATACTTACTGTTCCATCTTAAATGTCCATAAATTTATTTTATAAGTAACTAAAATACGAAAAGAATTGCTTCGATTTGGACTATAAAAAGAGCTTTCTCGAAAAAACTCTCTGAAATGTATTAAAATCGTATATTCTCCTGCCACGGAAAAGCAGAAAGGAAATTCGGAATTAGTAGTTATTGGAGGACGATAAAAATTGCTGCAAAAAAGAGGATTTCGTTGGATGTTCTTACTGCTGGGAAGTTTATAGTCAATAACCAGCGAAACGGTTTCCTTTTAAAATGTTGTTGTTACGAAGTTCAAACGTTTCCCAAAGATTGCAATAACCTCCGTCATGGATTGTGATGTTGATAGGTATGAGGAGTTGCATAACGCAATGGGCATATAAACGTATTTATTGTGGCCATTATATTTTGTAGCATTAGTGTGTAAAATGATATTTGGTTTTTGTGTATAGCATTCTTTTTGAAATTGTTTATTTTACATCTGAGACTTGCATAAATGCATAAAATTTTTGAATAATACTTTTAACGTGGCATTTAAATTTGCAAAAAAAAACATTTTGTTTTAATTGTGAATTATCTTATTTGAAATAAAAGAATATAATTTTAACTTTTTTTCTAAATTTCTTCATGTAATTAGATAATTATTCCCTGTAATTATCTAGCTACAGGAAAAAGGTATAAACACAATACACACTTGATTTTGTGTTCCAATGCAGCTGACAATACAGACAGTTAATCTTTACGCCGCAAGCAAGGAATGCACCGCTGTTACTCATTTAGAACTACCCAGAGGGAACGTGTAACTTTGATACGGATACGAGTAACACTACCTCCACAACACTCTATGATCATATTAGACCGGGACCTACGGCTTTAAAGGGGATCTCGAACCACTACAAACATCCATGGAACTGCCGGGATTCGAACCCGAAATCTGTGGTACCAAGCGCCCGAGCGGTAGCCACTCGCCCATCAAGCCTTCATTAAATGCAATATAGAAAGCAGAATTTATGTCATAATTCAGTAGCAAAAAAAGTCTAATATGTAATGTAATGTTGCATAAACCTTTTGATTTACAGTTGATGTTTAAATTGATTATTTAAAATTGTAATTTTGCATTTAACAAAATATATTTATAGTTTTAATTCAGTAATAAAGAAGAACGCACACGCACTTTGACATGATATATAACCACCTTTTATCAGCAGTTTTTATTAAATTTATTTTAGTTAACAATATACTTTACGATATAATAAATGTTTTTACTCTAAATTTCAGAAGCATTTTTCTAATAATGACTCACAGTCGTTTAAATTTTTTTTTAACTTTAAAATATGTTTCACTAATTACAAAAGCACTTCTGCTCAGAATTAGTATTGAGATCAATCACTATATGTTTGTGTGTATGTAGAAAAACCAAAAAATTACAAATTATATATTGTGTTTTTTTATTTTTATAATTTTATTAATTATTGTTGGTATTGTATTTTATGTATGTTTTAAACAACTCGTCATTTTCATTGTCGCCCAAGGAAGATAAAATATTGGCCATGGCCAATCTGATCTAAACTATCAAATCTTAAAAATTTACAAATTTTTTTTATAAAAATGAAAATAATTAAATAGCTTTCCAAATTATTATATTAAAAACAGTTTCAGTACCATTCCTTATTGATGAGAAACAGAATTCATTATTCAACACATTTAAATTTTCTTTCCAAAATTTCTAAAAACATCATTCATTGAAATATGATGTTTAATTTTTCTATATATATATTTCAAATTATATTAACACAACCCACGCAGAACACTGTTTACACTTACTCGTGACAAACATTTGCTTTAAAAAAAGAACTTACAATGTGAAATCAACTTATAATATTCTACATAAACAAGTTAAAAGTATTTCACTTTCAACAGAATGTTGTTTTAGATATATTCTATTTATAAATATTTTCCAAGTTAAACATAACAGTAAAATGTTTCAAATGTCTTATAAATTAAAATCCTTTACCCCAAATGGACTATTTCCAATTTTTATTTTTAATTTAAAAACTTTTATTATTCAACTCAAATAAATATTTGAAGAATTTTAATATTCTTATTTATTCATTTATGTTCTATTCTGATCTATTATATGAGAAAATGAATTTACTTTTAATAATTTTTAATAATACCTGAAAATTAAAATTTTGAAATATAAAATAGAGTTAATCTTTTCACTATAATTAAGAATAAAGCTTAGATTTTTTATGGTACCTTTTAAAACATGTTAGAAAATGTATAATAATAATATAAAGAAAAATTAATTAATTTAAAATTCTAATGCAATATTTCTAATTTCATATTTTGAATACCTAAATATGAAATAAAAAGGATATTGAATTAGTAATTGAAGTTCTTACATTTCATGTTGATTTTATTCTGATTACCATTATTTATTAATTTAATTATGTGAGATTTATTGAAATGTATTTGGGACTATTTTTAATTTAAAACGCTTTTATTCTGGTTATTTCAGATCATTATATGTTGAGTTACAGATAATGTAAGAAATAATAAATAATATAAATTTGGAATTATTTATCTAGAATTTTCCTGAAGAATAAAAAATCAGGCATCACAGTACTTTATTCTAAAAATAATGTCTGTTTGTAATTATTGAGTTGTTGTTGTTGTCGTATCCTTCATGGAAGGAGGGAAGAGAGTTGCAGCTTCTGTTGTGATGGAGTACACATAGGTAGATAAGTGATTTATACAAATGCTTTTGTCTATTTTTAATTTAAAAAGCTTTTAGTCTTGTCATTTCAGACAAATATATGTTGAATTATATATATTATAAGCAATAATGAACCATTTAAATATAAAATTATTAACTAGAATTTGTCTAAAGAATTGAAAATCACGCATCGAATATTTTTTATACATACATTAAGGTATTAAAAAGTATTAAATTAACACCATTTCCAAAAAGGTATTAAATTACTGAGATTCTCTTTTTTTTTTAAGCTAACCTACTGAGATTGTCTCCATTTTTATTATATTTTTGAACGCAATAACCCTTTAAATCATACGATAGAAATAAAACGAGAATTTATCTCATTACAAAATGATAGATGTATATGAAATTCCACCAATCATTAAAGATTTATTTAATTGTGTGAAAGAAATTGTAATTACAAAATCATGTTTCCTCAATTATAATTGTGTTGAATCTTCAAAAATTATCATGGATTTAAAATAAAATTAGATATTCTTTATTATAACTTGAACGAACATTTCTTTTTTCACATTTTCTTTTTATTCTACGCAAATAGAGTTTCTTCTTCTATATTTTGAACCTGGAGATAATTATCTCCAAAATTCAGAGATTTTTTTCCACGAAAAAGTAATGTTAAAGTTATCTTCTTTGAAAAGATTGCTAATTTACACCTGGAATGAAGATTCATTTGCGCTCATCTTACCTGGGTGTCTAAATTGGCTACGTTTAATTATTCAACGATCGGAAATAGGATTTTCTTTTATTTCTTCATGTGGCAACTCATAAGGATGTCTTTGGTTGAGAAATTTTTTTTTGCAAGGAAGTGAAAATAGCTCAATCCAAATTGAAATCTCTCATTTCATAGTATACTTAAGTTTTTTTTTTAAAGGAAAAAAAAAATAGTTGCCGTAATGAATTATTGTTTTTAAAGATAGTTAAACAGAAGGTAGACAAATATTTTATGAACCTTTCGTTTTTCTTTATGCATGGAGATAATTTTCTTTGCTTTTCTATCGAGTAAGTCTTACATAATTTAAAAGATTTGAATAAATGATTGTATTTATTCTTACTTCCTAAATTTTACAAAGGTCTCATAATCAATTATGGTTTATTTAAATCCAAGCACTTAATATAGAAAGATTACATAGATTATGTTTAAATATGCTCAAAGGGGATAAATATATGTACTTACGCTAGATATAGTTTGTTGGTTCATTTCACAAACTGTTAATATTTTACTAATTTATCATGAAAAAATTAAGAATATTATATTAATTTCTTTAAAAAAGCATGATGTTAGTAGATTATTGTAAATACTTTAAACAGGACCATTTGTCTAACATATATTTTCCTGTTACATGAATTTTCAATAATTAGGAACATTAGGTTTAATTGGATTCTATTTTATTTTCATGTATTATAAGAATTAAATTATAATTGTCTGAATTTCTAAGAAATGTTTTTCAGTGTACAAAATAAATAAATAAAGGGTGGTTATGAAAACACTTTTTGATATATGAGTCCCTAGCTATCACACCATTCATAAAAACAGAATGAAATTGTGGTTTATGGTATTTTGAGGTATGCAGTCAAGAAACATGTAAAACAATAATTAAACATTAACAGTTACGGTTTACAGTTACGAAAATTTTAAATGGCAACACTTCCTTTTTTTTACTGGAATGTGATCTTCATAGTGAAAAAATCCTAAATAGCGTTTTAATTGTACCTGTAGCCACGAAAAGATTACAGCACTAGACAGACTACTGCTACACCACACACAACATAAAGTGCCTAGAGCTGAATTAGCTGATTGGCTGCCTTTCAACTATGCCTTAGTATAATATAATGTCTTTAGCTCAGTGAGTGCATTTGGATACGTCTATATTTAGGTAAGTAAATGTGATATATTTTGCATATTCTTTTGGTTAAGAATGTTATTTTCAAGACATTCATCAAAAACTGAATTATTGTCAGTTTTATTAGAGATAACATTTTTTTTTCTTTTATATTTGCTCAAAAGGACTCAATTGCACCTTAGAATAGCACCGTTCCTTCAGTTTAAATTGTGCATCATGGATAGATGTCTACATTTATGCAAGTCTATGTTTTACAGATTCATTTAGACCGGCGTATTTACACAAAATAAAAAAATTCACTTTTTTTTTCACATTTTGTTCAATTTTAATAAAACATATGCGTCTATATGTTTAGTCATGATTGTCAATGTTTTAGAACCTAATTTAACAACAGCATCAAAAAATGTTTAAAAAACAATATTTCAAAATTTTATTTCTGGACATTATCGATTACTATAAAACCACAACTTGTACTGTCCTAAAACTTCCTTGTGGCTTTGTATATTCGAAATCAGAGACCCGGCACCCTCACAAACTAATTACAAGAATATTTCATTTCCAACACTGCCACAATCTGACCCAACACATTCCATCGCCCTGTAATCTTCCGTGCCATTTCGTGACGTCTCAGTTACAGCTGAACTGGCGGCGTGTTTATTCTAGGGCTGAGCAAACTGTAAACTTCGCAAGTCATTTAGCACCGGTTCCATTTCGGTGTGCGAAAATGCGATACTGGAGGGGGAGCGATATATCGTATATAACAATCCTCTTAGTTTGGACAGGATGGATATCTCTGAGCAAGGATCTCGCTCCTCGGCGTATCTTTGTGTCGTTTAGCGTGGTGAAAGGCATCAACGTTCCATTTTGAGTCATAAATTCAAATTCTGTTGTTGAATCATTGGCTGATAGGGGTGCGTGTGGAGTTTGATAAGGGGGTGCTTTTGTAACGCGAATGTAGTGAATTTGTTGATTTGTAAGGAGAGGATTGAAAATATTTACAAAAATAGACACATAAGCAATATATTTACTTTAGTGTTTGTGGATTATATTTATATACTTTTTGTTAACGCTGAAATATTTAAAATTTACTATTAACCCCAATTCATAACACATTTCATTCATAATTCATCCCACTTTAAATTATAGGTCCTTTACAGTTTAACCCTTGTGTCTACATGATGGTCGTAGAGCGACCAGCCAAGCCGAAGCCATTGTTGAGATATTTCTATCAATACACCATAAGCTTTTAATTCGGCTCGTTATCGACCACAGCTGTGCCGGATCAGGGATTTTGTCCCTGAAAATCGAACGTCAATATAGTCTCAGCAGGATTATCAAAGATAATTGCATCTAGGTAAAAATTTAAATGATTAAGACATGTGCATATTTGTTTACATCTGTATCGACTATTTAAATATCCGAATATATATTTTACTTATTCTAGCGAATACAAAATTAAAATTCATACATTGAACAATAATTTAATTCAATAGTCATCAAATACTGCACAAACGAAAAATTATTAGCGTCAATGATAGTTAAAATGAGTTGTGACAATATTATTTATTCTCTGCCAATATACATATATATACTGATATATATACGCACAATATATATAAATAAATATATATATATATATATACGTGAGCTTGTTATACACTATGCATATCAGACACAAAATAAGGGGTTACTATCTAAAAATTATACACTGAAGTGACAAAAGTCATGGGATAGCAATAAGCAAATTTTCAGATGGCAAGATTTCAGATAAATGGTGCTTTCGCATTCATTTCTGTTCAAGTTATTCATGTGAAGAGGTTTTGACGTGATGATGACCGCACGACGGGAATTAACAGACTTTGAACGCGGAATGTTAGTTGGGCTAGACGCATGGGTCATGCCATTTCGGAAATCGTTAGGGAATTCAACATTCCCAGATCCCCTGTGTCTAGAGTGTGCCGAGAGTATGAAATTTCAGGCATAACATCCCACCATGGACAGCGCAGTGGTCGACCGCCTGCACTTAACGACCGAGACCGGCGACGTCTGCAAGAGTCGTAAATTCTAACAGATAAGCAACACTGCGTCAAATAACCGCAGAAATCAATATGGGACGTACAAGGAACTTGTCTGTTAGAACTGTGCGGAGCAATTTGGCTTTCTTTGGCTATTCCAGCAGAAGACCGACTCGAGTGGCTTTACTGACAGAACGACATCGCTTGCAGCGACTCTCGTGGGCACGTGAGCATATCGGTTGGTCCCTAGATGAATGGAAAACAGTGGCCTGGTCCGATGAGTCACGATTTCAGTTGGTAAGAGCTGATGGTAGGGTTCGAGTGTGGCGCAGACCCCACGAAGCCATGGACCCAAACTGTCAGCAAGGCACTGTTCAAGCTTGTGGTGGCTCTGTAATGGTGTGGGCTGTTTTTTTCATGGCATGGACTTGGTCCTCTGGTGCGACTGGACGGAACATTGACTGGAAATGCTTATGTTCAGCTACTTGGAGATCACTTGCAGCCATTCATGGACTTCATGTACCCAAACAATGATTTGGGATTTTTATGGATGACAATGCGTCATGTCACCGGGCCACAACTGTTCGCGATTGGTTTCAAGAACATTCTGGACAATTCCAACGAATGACCTGGCCACCTACATCGCCCGACATGAACCCCATCGAGCATTTATGGGACATCATCGAGAGGTCTGTTCGTGCCCAAAATCCTGCACCATCAACGCTTTCACAATTATGGACGACTATCGAGACAGCATGGCTCAATATTCCTGCAGAAGACTTCCAACGACTTGTTGAGTTCATGCCACGTCGAGTTGCTGCACTTCGCCGGGCGAAAGGAGGGCCGACACGATATTAAGAGGTATCCCATGACTTTTGTCACTTCAGTGTATATCTGCATATGTATATTCAAATGTTTGCCATATTTTTCATTATGAGCGTCTTCATTGGATAATTAAAAATTATAGCTAGAATTCATCTTAAAATTAGCTAGTTTTCAAAAAAAATTTATGCAACAGATATAAATTTAAATTACTTTAATTTGTATAAAAAATTTTATAATTAAAAAGATCCAATAATCGAAACTCCATATTAAAATAAATAGATAAAAAAATAACTCAACTAACTCCATTTTAAAATAACATTTTCCTAAATAGATTTTTTTTGTTTAGATTTTTTTAAATTTAATTTTATATGTTCGCTCATTTAAATATAGCTATTAATATTTTACCATTTTTTTTTTTTATTATTTTCATCAAACTAATTTGAACGTAAACAATTTGATTTTTGTGTTTCTGTCTAACATAACAATAATAAATTAACCATGAAAAGAATTTACATAAAAGTAAAATTACTCATGTTGTATGAAATAGAATAATACATTTTTTAACAAAGCACTAATTATATTTTTAAGATTTAACATACATACTTAATTTTTAAGATACCACTTATTAGAATTCGTTTTTAAGTACAAAAATTAAATTCTAGTAGAAGGTTTTGATGAATCGTTTAACCGAGTTTATTTTTCTTTACAATTAATATTTTTTTTACTTTATTAGTAATATTAATTAACATAAATAAAAGTCATAATTAAATAAAGAGTCACGTAGATTCAAAATGTATTAGGAATCCTTTCTATAAATGGAAATGCGTTCATTAATATAGCAGTTATTTATACATTTAATTCATTTCATACACTTTCATTGAAATTCTTAAACTATCTTCTTAAAATACTAATTAAATTTATCAAAATATTAATGAATTACTTTTTAACATGGAGCTGCTGGAACGTCATCATTTAATTACTTTCTTACAATCACTTGCTACACCGAACAGCAACTCCCTAAAAATAAGCTCCTTATTAAAATAATAAACCATTTACAATAATCTGCTTATTTTAACACAGCTATAATGGTTCGTCTTCGAAGCTAATCCTGCTTCACGGTGATCTAACTTCGGAAATTTTGTCATTTAATTTAATGAATCAAGATACAATAATAAATACTTCTAGTTTCCGAAGTTAGCAGCCATTTATCAGGCTTCAGAAATATAAATAGTTTTCCATAATTGTTTAATAGCATGTGAGTACATTTAATGGTAGAGAGATAAGGAGGCATAAATCCACGGCTTAGGATGATTATAGTTTAAAACTCAATTCAATTTGCATATGACACTAAGTTTTCTTTCAGCTTGGGAAAGGTATCAGGTTTTCAGAAAAGAGTTTAGGAGATTATAAATTCATACAATACTAAATTTGTCGTCTCTATAAAGAAAAGAACTGAAGAATAAATAAAGTCAATTTTGGCGATATTAGAGTATTTTGGCACAATTTGTTAAAAAAGAATTGTTTTCTTTATATTTGTATAAACTATCTAGATGACTTGATGGTCATTAGGATCATGTTCTAAATTTAAGGACATCCATTTCAAAACCTGAAAGCAACATGACAATATTAAGGTGTACTTGTTCCAAATATGTGAATTAGTAGCAGAATAAATTTTCATTCAAGAAACAACAATAAACTTTTCATGTTATTTTTTTTTTCGTATTAGAAAGTATAGGTACGTGGTGAAAATTTGATATAACACAAGGTGAAAATGCAAACTGAAAACAAAGCGATAATATAAAGTGAAAATAAAACAAAATATTGAAATCGCCATACTTAAAACTTAACCTCATTTTTTGCAATTATCATTTCATTACCATATCATTTCATATCATTAATTATCATTTCATTTCATTTCCATTCATTCATATTTACAGGTGTTCACATTATCATGTCGTAACAATCTAGAATCGCAATAACTCATCAATCGAACTTCCCCACAATGTGTTCTATTGTCATCACCAAAAGCACCTCTGAAGGAAGGGCCATTTCCCAGGCAGTTCATTTAAATTTAAAACTCCTGACTAAGCCATCGCATAATTAAATGATCAGGAATGATCCGATTTGCGGAGATCTTGGTAAACGACGCATTCAAACAAACGAGTTTGGAGGTGGACTTTCACCAAACAGCGACAAACAAAGTATACGCTGAAGTTCGAAGTCACTTTCAGATGCGCCCATTTAAAAGTCCTTTTAATAAATAAATAAATATAATAAAATATAGCTTCCACGCCTCTCCATTTAATTGGTCATTCCTTAATTACGCGACGAACTAACTTTGCTGATCCGCGGCCCTAAATCTCCTCCAGCTTCTCAGACATCGCATTAAGCCCCAATCGACTCCGTCAGCACCCCTTTTCTTCTCTGGAATAGGGGATGGGGAGACCAAACGATAACTGTGTGGGTAATGGCGGGGGTGGAGTTGGAAAGTCATTTTGAATCCTACGACTGTTAAAGTTCTAATTCGAGTTTAATGGAAAGGAATTTTGCAGGCTTCAGCCATTTTTGGGGTTCGAAGAAGGGTCCAAATGGATTGAAAAGGGGGATTTTCGTCTTTCAGCATAAATGGATGAAATGCGTTTCTTGGAAGGCTTACGGAGATAATAGCTTGCTGTCTCGGTCGGTGGGGAGTGTGATCGGTTTTGGAAATTCCACTTATTATCAATCTTCTGGATTCTGGACATAAAGAACAGGGAAAAAAATTACTTAAGGAAAAAAACTTTTTGATTTGTTATGGGACTTTGTTTTCTTCTTTCTTTTATAAGGAAGCGAATGAATGATTTATATGAAAGGAATTTAGAAAGAAAACTTTTTATACTTTCTTTAGCTCGTTAATGAACAAAATGTTTGATCTTTACGGGTTTGCAATACGTAATAAAAGGAGAATAACGGTACATAAAATTTAGAATCTAACAAGGTACTATATAAACTATCGCTTTAGGTTGCATCCTTTTTTACGGAGTTAGTTATATTTAATAATGCTTAATTTGATTCTAAAATTTTTCAATATTCGTATTTTACCAAAATTTTTGATCATGAAATAAAAATCAAATAATTTATTGTAACATGACTTCTTTCTGTTAAAAGATTACGTTACATCGAAAAGAAAGTAAATGTATGAAATTTGGAACTTATGGAATAAATTGTTGCATAATAAAAAACGCAGCAATTTTTAAAAATAGTTGGAAATTAAGCAAATATGTTTTAAAATTCAAAATTGATTCTTATGTTTTGTTTTCAATGAATTTAAAGAGCACAATTATATGAATTTTAAAATATGATTTGAAGAATTTTATTTTTACTTTTTTTCCACTTGGTAACAATTATTTTTATAACTGATATATATGTACGTATATAAATATATACATTGGGGCTGAAGATACCGAAATTCTTTAAATCAATATATCTTCCCTGCAATATCTAGAAATATTGTTATTATATGGATTTAAAACTTCAAATATGGAACTTTTTTTTGAATAGTAAACAACGAAAGGGAGTCTATATACCATCCATACCATTTTTTAATATGATTGTTTTCCAGTATGAGTTATGGTTATTTTATTTTACTTGAATTATTGTTTTGTTGTCTTCAACACAAAATGAATTCACTTTTCAAAACAAATTATTTACTCAAAAAAAAAAGTTTCTTAAAAACAAATTATTGCTAGAATTCTTAACAGCTTAAAAAGAAAGTATTAAGTAAAGTAATATTTCATGGAATCAAGTTTTGCTCCATAAAATAATTAAAATTTGTCATTTAATAATCAAAAATTTTTTACTAATTTATTTTTTTGTTTTTCTATTTTTTTCTTAAATAATACAATTGAAAAAAAACTATATATATGTAAAATGAAGTTACTTTTATTTATTTGTTCTCTAAAACAGTCTATCAAAGAAAAAATTTCGAAATCAAAACACTGGAAAGAAGCATTAATATTCGATGTAAACAATTCACTACTGCAGCGAAAGATAACAAATAACTAAATTTATATGAACATAAAAAAAACATATTTCATTCTATATTAGTAAAAAAAAATAATAAATAAATATTCACCAAAAGTGCATTTTATGTTCCATAAAAAGTAATATATTTGAAGTAAAATAAAAAGAAAGTCAGCGAATTATAACTTGATAAGAAAATATACTTTTTGGAAAAAAAAAAATTTAAATATTTTTAAATTAAATACAAAATATAATTTAAAAAAAAACTAATAACAGTTATAAACAATAAAAAATACTAAATACTTCTACCAAAGCATTCATCTTGATTGTTTTTTGTAATGATTTTTTCAAAGGTGATAGATATAGATATTAATTTAGATGTAATAACTTTTTCATTGTTTACTTTTAAAAGGCAAAAGTAAAAGATTTAAATCTTCTACATGGCAAATAAGGGTGCTATAAGGACTTAATATGGCTATAGCAGCTTGTAAAAATAAAATGCTCAGATAAATAGCCGTTTTTTTAAGGAAATTACTTTGAAAAGGGCTAACCCATTGTAAACATAGACATAAAAATATATAATCTAAATAAGCTCTTATTTGAAACTCAATGTTTTGTTAATTTTCTTACACAATTGAAAGTTTAGTCCTTTAAAAAATTTTATTTTTGTTGAATCATTTAACTTTACAATTCATTTGAATTAATCTAAAATTATAATATTAAAGTTAATTCATTAGTGTTAACTTCCATTATTGTTTCCAAAATCACTAAAGAAGTTCTACAATTGAAATTATGGAACCAGAAAGAAATGCCCAAGGCTATTCTCTGAAATTTAAAAAGAAAGGTTAAGTTTTGAAACATAAAATTTTACAGGAAGTTTTTTATAAACATTTTGTTTACATAATACAAAAAGTAAAAGATTTAAATTTTTTTCGTAATGTTACAGTTTGTGCAAAAACGTGATAGCAAAGCACTTCAAACAATCTATTACGATTTAACAGAAACTGTAACGAAATTCTAAAAGCTCTGGAGGGAAGAAAAAGCAAAACCAGAAAGCCATCAGTTCGTCTGAGCATAAAATAGCCAAGTGCTGCAATTTGTTCCATCTTAAATGTCCATAAATGTATTCTATAAGTGACTAAAATACGAAAAGAATGGCTTCGATTCGGACTATAAAAATAAACTTTCTCGAAAAAATACTCCCTGAAATGCATTAAAATCGTATATTCTCCTGCCACGAAAAAGCAGAAAAGAAATTCGGAAGTAGTAGTTACTAGAGGACCGTAAAAATTGTGGCAAAAAAGAGGATTTCCGTTGGATGTTCTTACTGCTGGGAAGTTTATAGTGAATAACCAGCGAAATGGTTTCCTTTTAAAATGCTGTTATTACGAAGTTCAAACGTTTCCCAAAGATTGCAATAACCTCCGTCATTGATTATGCTGTTGATAGGTATGAAGAGCTGTATATTGGAATGGGCATATAAATGTATTTAGTGTGATCTTTATAGTGTAGCGTTAGTGTGTAAAGTGATAGCTGGTTTTTGTATATAGATGCTTTTGAAATCGTTTTTATTATATCTAAGACTTACATAAATACCTAAATGTTTTGAATATTCATTTTAATGTGCATTTAAATTCTCAAAAAAATTACATATATTTTTTTTTTTTTTACATTTGTATTTGTATTTTACATTTGTAAATTATACGATTTGATATTAATTATAATTTTAACATCTTTTTCTCAATTCTTAACCCTAGAAAATTATATGGAAAAGTTATTAACACAATACACAATTTAGTTATCATTAAGTGTAAAATAGAAAGCAGAAATAATATCGTAAACCAATTTCAAAAAAATTCTAATATTGACCAGATGTAATGTTGCATAAAACTCTTGATTCTATGTTGATTATTAATATTGATTATTGTATGTAACAAAAAGTATTTATCGTTTTAATTCAATAATAAAGAAGAACACACACGTACTTTCACTTGATTTATAACCATTTTTGTACCTTTTTTAAATTATTTCAGCGACTAGTTAACAAATATACTTTAAGATATAATAACCGTTTTTTACTATATATTTCAAAAGTATTTTTGACATTAATGAAATACTTTAAAGTTAAAAAAACTTTTTAACTTTAAAGTATGTTTCTCTAATTAAAAAACATTACGCTTAGAATCAGTACTGAGAACACCATATATACGTGTAAAAAAAACATAAAAAAAACATATTATATATTTTGTGGTTTTCACCCAAAATATATTGTGTGTTTGGTATTTAGAACAGCTTTACGATCTCTCCTTATTTATAGGAGAAAGAATACATTATTATACACCTTTAAGTTTTGTTTCCCAAATTTTCTAAAAAAATAATACATTAAAATATATAATGTTTTATTTGTCTATATATATTTTTCAATTTATGTTAACACAAACTACGCAGAATACTGTTTACAGCTACTCATAATAAACATTTACATTTAAATATTTTGCAATATAAAAATTCCACGTAAACAAGTTAAAAGTGTTTCATTTCAAAAGAATCTTGTTTTAGATATATTCATTTTATAAGTATGTTCGAAGTTAAACATAACAGCAAGATGTTTCAGATGCCTTAAGAAAATTATGAAAGTGCAAAATATATAAATTGGAAATCCTTTACCCAAATACTTTTTCCTATTTTTCAAATATTTTTATTCTTATGAATCAATTCAAATAAATATTTGACGAATTTTAATATTCTTATCTATTCATTTATTTTCTATTGACTAATTCTATTCCCGATCTATTATATGCGTAACTTTAAATTTAACAAATAAAACTTTAACAATTCTTCAGAATTAAAATTTTGAAATATGAAATAAATTTATTCTTTTTACTCTAATCAATAAGAATAAGGCGTAGGATTTCTTATGTTAGCTTTAAAACATGATAGAAAATGTATAATATCATAAAATCAAAATAAATTAAATTAAATTTATAATCATTAATTAATTTTAAGAAAAAAAGATGACAAAAATTATTTGATAATATTATAAAAGAAAATACATAAAATTAAATTTATAATGCATTTCTAATTTCATGCCTTGAAAATCTGAATGTCAAACGGAAAGGCATTTAATTAATAATTTACGTTCTTACATTTTATAACGTTTTTATTCTGATTTCAATATTTATTAATTTACTTATGTGAGATTTATGAAAATATTTTTGTGCCAATTTAAATTTAAAAAGCTTTTGGATTCCTTAAGCTTTTTTTTTTTCCAGATGACTATATGTTTGAATTATAATTATTATGAGCAATAAGGAATAATTTAAATTTAAGAAATTATTTAATATAATTTGTCAAAAGAATTTACAATCAGGCATCGCAATACCTTATTTTAAAAACACATTTAATGTATTAAAGGTATTAGTTTAATTACATTTTACAAAAAGATATTAAATTCAACTGCTTTTTTAAGCTAGTCTACTGAGATTCTCACCATTTTATTCTATTATTAAATATTGTAACACTTCGAATCAAACAATAGAAATGAAATGAGGAATTTATCTTATTACAGAATGATAGATATATATTTTTAAATTCCCCCATTCTTTAAAAATTTATTTAATTGTAAAGAAATTGTAATTATAAAATCATGATTCCTGAAATATAATTGTGTCAGATTCCTCAGAAGATATCATGGATTTAAAATAAAATTAGATATTCTTTATTATAATTTTACGTATCTTTTTTAACGAACATTTCTTTTCATATTTTTTGTCATTCTACACAAATAGAGAGTTTCTTCTTCTATATTTTTGAATCTGCAGATAATTATCTCAGGAAATCTAAGATTTTTTTCTACAAAGAAAGTAATGTTAAAGCTATCTTCTTTGAAAGGATTGCTAATTTACACCTGGAATGAAGATTAATTTGCTCTCATCTTACCTGGGTGTCTAAATTGGCTGCATTTAATTATTCAACAGTCGAAAAAAAAATTTTTTCATTTTTTAAGTTCTTTGGTTCTGAAATTTTTTGCAAGGTAGTGAGATTTTTCAGTCCAATTTAAAATCTCAATTGTTTAGCAGTTTTAAGTGGGTTTTTTGAAAGGAAAAAAAAGTTGCCGAAATGAAATTTGTTTTTAAAGATTGTTAAACCAAAGGAGGACAAATATTTTATGAACCTTTTGCTTTTTTAAGCAAGAAAATATTTTCTTTGCTTTTTCTAACGAGTACGTCTTGTATAACTTAAAAAGCCTTGCACAAAAGATTGCATTTATTCTTACTTCATACATTTTAAAAATGTTCTTATAATCAATTATGGTTTATTTGAAATCCTAGCACTTAAAATAAATTAACTATTTATATGATTGGAGATTATAAATACATGTATTTAAGCTAGATATAATTTATTGGTTCACTTCGTAAGCTGTTAATATTTTCCTAATGCATAAAAAAAAAAATAAGAACTTTCCCTCTGTTTCCCTCCTTTCACCCATAGTTTCTTCTAAAAGTCCTTCCCGAAGGCATTGCCATCCTATTTCAGTGACACAGAATCAAGCCATGCTTTTACGCAGACATGCTCTATCACAACACATGCTGACACCCTTCCTTCATTCCATGAGAACACACTGGTCCATGCACTTGGTCTAGATGCTTCTGTGTCGTTGCAGTGGGGTGAGAAATAATAACAAACTTTTATATTATATTAATTATTATTTTACGTTAGAAAATATAGGTAAGTTATGAAATTTTATTATAGTATAATGAAAGTACGAAATGAAAATAAAGTGATATTATAAAGTGAAAATAAGAAGAAAGTCCTGAAGTCGCCTGTACTTAAACCTTAACCATATTATAACAATTATCATTCCATTACTTTAACATGTTTTAACAGGTCTTCCCCCATGTAATAACGTTCTAGAATCGCAATTACTCATCACTAGAATTCCCCCACAATTTGTTTTTATTGTCATCCTCCAAAGTACCTCTAACGGAAAGACCCTTTCCTCGGCAGTTCATTCAAATTTAAAACTTCTGACTAAGCCATCGGAAAATTAAATGATCAGGAAAGATCCGATTTGCGGAGATCTCGATGAAACGACACATTCAAATAAACGATAAACGAGTTTGGAGGGGACTTTTTACCAAACAGCGACCAACAAAGTATACACTGAAGTTCGAAGTAACTTTTTCAGATGCGCCCGTTTAAAAGTCCCTTTAATAAATAAATTAATAGAGTAAAATATACCTTCCACCCCCTTTCTATTTAATTGGTCAATCCTTAATTACGCGACGAACTAACTTTGCTGATCCGCGGCCCTAAATCTCCTCCAGCTTCTCAGACATCGCATTGAGCCCCCTTTTCTTCTCTGGAAAAAGGGGTGGGGAAGACAAACGATAACTGTGGGTAATGGAGGGGCGGAGTTGGGAGGTCATTCTGAATCCGACGACTGTTAAAGTTCTAATTCGAGTTTAATGGAAAGGAATTTAGCAGGCTTCAGCCGTTTTTGGTGTTCGAAGAAGGTCCATATTGATTGAAAAGGGGGGATTTTTGTCTTTCGGCATAAGTGGATGAAATCGTTTCTTGGAGACTTGGGGAGGTAATAGCTGGTTGTCTCAGTTGGTGGGGGTGCGATCGGTTTCGGAATTCCACTTAATGTCAATCTTTGGATTCTGGATATGAAGAGCAGGAAAAAATTACTTACAGAAAAATGGCTTTTTGGTTTGTTATGGCAATTTGTTTTTCTTGGTACTTTATAAGGAAGCCAATGAATGATTTATATATAAAAGGAACTGAGAAATAAAACTTTTAATACTTTCTTTCGCTCATTAATGAACAAAGTGTTTGATCCTTAGGGTTTGCAATAAGTGATAAAAAGTACAATAGTGGTACATAAAATTCAGAATCTAACGATGTGGCTATAAAATATCCCTTTACGTTACATAGTTTTTCCTTTCGGTTTTTACTTATATTTAATAATGTGTAATTTGATTCTAGAATTTTACAGTCTTCGTATGTTACCAAACTTTTTAAACACAAAATAAAAATCAAATATTTTATGATAACTTTTTCTATTTTCTATTAAAAGATTATGTTACATGGAAAAGTAAGTGAAAGTATAAAATATAAAGTTTATGTATTTTCTCCATTTCTCGTAAATTGTTGCCCTGATAATAAAAAATGCAGTAATTTTAAAAACAGTTTTAAATTGATCAAATGTTTTAAAATTCCCTGAGAAAATTAATTCTTATGTTTTATTTTCCATAAATTTAAAGAGCATAGTTACATAAATATTAAAATTTAAATTTAAAATAATAACTTGCAGAATTTTATTTTTACTTTTTTTTTACAATTGGCAACAATTACTTAAATAACTGATATGTACGTATGCGTATACATATATATTAGGGGGCTGACAATACTGAAATTCTGAAATCAATATATCTTCCATATAACATCTCGAAATATTGTTATTATTTATATTTAAATCTTCGATTTTGGAACTTTTTTACTGAATTGTAAACAACGAAATGGGAGTCCAGACCACCATTTTTTTTTTTTTTTTTTTTTTAAAAAAAAATAGTTTTTAGTGATTGTTTTCTGGTATGAGTTATGGTTATTTTATTTTACTTGTACTGTTGTTTTTGTTTCTTTCAACACAAAACAATTTCACTTTTCAAAACATATTGTTTGCTCAAAAGCCAATTATTGTTAGAATTCTTAATAACTTAAAAAGTATTAAGTAAAATATTATTTCACGGAATCACCTTTCGCTTCATAAAATAATTAAAATTTTTCTTTATTACGAAAAAAAGTGTTTTAATAAATTTGTTTTATTATATCCTTAAGTAAGACGAATTGAAAATTTTTTTGTAAAATGAAGTTGTTTTTCATTTATTTGTTCTCTGAAACAATCTATTAAAGAAAAAAGGCTAATTCAAAACAAATGAAAGAAGCATTACTTTTCGATGTAAATAATTCACTAACTGTAGCGATTAATGACAAATTAAATATCTAAAAATATTAAATAGTTTCAAAAGGCCCAAATAAACCCTATATGAATCTCAGTCATTTGTTTATTTTTATTATACAATTGAATGTTTAACCATTAAAAATCGTTATTTTTGAACAATAGTTTAACTCTACTATTTATTAAAATAAATATAAAATTTTAATGTTAATGTTAATTCATTAATGTTTTTGTTAGTGTTATCATCTATTAGTCTTTTTCAAAAATCACAAATAGGTTCCGTAATTCAATTTATAAAACATATGAATTTTATACCTAGAACATATAGATAAAACATATAGACATATAGAAATATATAGATTTTTTTTTTAAAGTTTAAATTTTAAAATATAAATTACTGGAAGCTTTTTTCATAAATATTTTGTTTACAAAATACCAAATGTAAGAGATTTAAATTTTCTTTAATTTTACAGTTTCTGCAAAACTATGATAGTGTAAAAAGCACTTCACCAAACAATCGCATTACGATTTACCAGAAACTGTAACAACATTCTAAAAGCTCTGAAGGGACAAAAAAAAGCAAAACCAGAAAGCCATCAGTTCGTCTGCGCATAAAACAGCCAAGTGCTGCAATCTGTTCCATCTTAAATGTCCATAAAAGTGTTTTATAAGTAACTAAAATACGAAAAGAATTGCTTCGATTTGGACTATAAAAAGAGCTTCCCTCGAAAAATACTCTGAAATTGTATTAAAATCGTATATTCTCCTGCCATGGTAGAGCAGAAAGGAAATTCGGAAGTAGTAGTTACTGGAGGACCCTAAAAAGTGTTGCAAAGAAGAGGATTTCGTTGGACGTTCTTACTGCTGGGAAGTTTAGAGTCAATAACCAGCGAAATGGTTTCCTTTAAAATGCTGTTGTTATGAAGTTCAAACGTTTCCCAAAGATTGCAATAACCTCCGTCATTGATTGTGCTGTTGATAGGTGTGAGGAGTTGCATAAGGGAATGGGCATATAAATGTATTTAGTGGGTCTTTATAGTGTAGTGTTAGTGCGTAAAATGATAGCTGGGTTTTGTATATACGATACTTGAAGCCGCTTTTGTTATATCTAAGACTTGCATAAGTGCATAAATGTCTTGAATATTACTTTTAATATGCATTTAAATTTGCATAAAATAATATTTTTTTTAAATATTAAATTATATTATTTGAAATAAAAATTATAATTTAATTTTTTTTTCCAAATTCTTATCACTAGATGATTATAGGAAAAAGTTATTAACACAATGCATACTTTAGTTATCATTAAGTGTAAAATAGAAATCAAAAATAATATCGTAAAAACCAAAAAAGACTAATATTGACAAGATGTTGCATAATTGATTCTAAGTTGATATTAATATTGATTATTAAAATGCAATCTTGCATTTAACAAAAGATATTTATCATTTTAATTCAATAATAAAGAAGAACGCACACGCACTTTGACTTGATACCACATTTCATCTAGTTTTTTTTTTTTAAATTATTTCAGCATAGTATAATAATAATTTAAGATATAATAACTATTTTTTACGTTATATTTCAAAAGTATTTGCCAGTAATGACAAAACCTTTTAACCTTTTTAACCCTAAAAGTTGAAAAAAACTTTTAACTATAAATTATGTTTCACTAAATACAAAAAACTTATTGCTCAGAATCAGTACAGCGATCACCATATATATGTGTGTGTGTGAAGAAATACTATAAAATAACAAATTATATTTTTTATGTTTTTTTTCCCTCAGTAATTATTGTTGGTATTGTATTTTATGAGTGATTTAAACAACTCATCTTCCATTTTTACAGAAGGAAGATAAAATATTGGCCAAGGCCAATCTGAGGTAAATCATCAAATCTTTAAAATTCAGTTTTTTTTTTTTTTATAAAATTTGAAGAATTAAATATTTTCCAAAAGATTATAATAAAGCATTTTTAGGAACATTCTTTATTGATACGATAATGAATTCATTACCTTACACTTTAAATATTTATTTCCCAAATTTTCTAAGAAATAATAAATTGAAATCTAATGTTTATTTTTTATATAGACCTTTTCAAATTATATTATCACAACCGACGCAGAATACTCTTCACAGCTACTGATAACAAACATTTAATTTATAAGAACTTCCAATATAAAAACAACCTATAAAAATTGCACATAAACAAGTTAATAGAATTTTATTTCAAAGTAATGTTGTTCTAGAAACATTTTATTTGTAAATATTTTCTACGTTAAGCATAAGAGATAAATGTTTCGAAGGGTTTAAAAACCATGAAGGTGTAAAAAATATATAAATTAAAATCTTTTACGCCAAAAGATTTATTTTCTATTTTTATATTTAATTTCAAAACTTTTATCCTCATGATTCTATTCAAATAAATATTTGGAGAATTTCAAAATTCTTATCTATTCATTTATTTTCTGTCACTAATTCTATTCGGATCTATTATGTGCTAAAAATTAATTTACGTTTAATAATCTTTGATAATTCTTTAGAATTAAAATTTTGAAATATAAAATAAATTTAATATTTTCATTTTAATATATCACAATTAAGAAAAACCGCGTAAGTTTTCTTATTTTAGCTTTTTTTTTTTAATAACAGAAAATGCGTATTAATATCATAAAAGCAAAATAAATTAAATTATATTTATAATACATTATTTCTAAGTTCATACTTTGAAAATCTGAATATCAAAGAGAAAAAAAGTATTTAATTAATACTAATCTTTTCACTATAATCATTAAAAAATAAAAGCGTACATTTTTTGTATGTCAATTTTTTAAAAATGATGGATAATCTATAGTAAAAATAAAAATACAAAATTACAAAAAAATAAAAATAAAAAATAAAAATAATAAAAAAAATACATGTAATTAAATTTATAATTCAATATTTCTAATTTCATTCCTTGAAATCAGAATTAAATTTGTAATTTACGTTCTTAGATTTCATGTTGATTTTGTTCTGATTTCCATTATTTATTAATTTAATTATATGCAATTTAGGAAAATGTATTACTGTCAATTTTTAATTTAAAATGCTTTTATTCTGGTTATTTCAGATCATTATATGTTGAGTTACAGAAAATATACGAAATATAAATCATTTAAATTTGGAATTATTTACTTGAATTTGCCTGAAGAATTGAAAATCAGACATCACAGTACTTTATTCTAAAATAAAGTCTGTTTGTAATTATTGTGTTGTTGTTGCTGATCCTTCATGAAGGAGGGAAGAGGGTTGCAGCTTCTGTTGTGATGGAGTACACATAGGTAGATAAGATTTATACAAATGATTTTGTCTATTTTTAATTTAAAAGCTTTTTTAGTCTTGTCATTTCAGACAGAATTATATGTATTATAAGCAATAATGAACCATTTAAATATAAAATTATTAACTAGAATTTGTCTAAAGAATTGAAAATCACGCATTGCAATATTTTTCATACATACATTAAGGTATTAAAAAGTATTAAATTAACACCATTTTCAAAAAGTATTAAATTACTGAGATTCTCTTTTTTTGAAGCTAACCTACTGAGATTGTCTCCATTTTATCATATTTTTAAACGCAATAACCATTTAAATCAAACGATAGAAATAAAAACGAGAATTTATCTCATTACAAAATGATAGATATTTATGAAATTCCACCAATCATTAAAGATTTATTTAATTGTGTGAATGAAATTGTAATTACAAAATCAGGATTCCTCAATTATAATTGTGTTGAATCTTCAAAAAATTATCATTGATTTAAAAATTAAATTAGATATTCTTTATTATAACTTTAACGAACATTTCTTTTTCACATTTTCTTTTATTCTACACCAATAGAGAGTTTCTTCTTCTATATTTGAATCTCGAGATGAATTATCTCTGAAATCAGAGATTTTTCTACTAAGAAGTAATATTAAAAGCTATCTTCTTTGAAAAGACGGCTAATTTACACCTGGAATGAAGATTAATTTGCTCTCATCTTACCTAGGTGTCTAAATTGGCTGCATTTAATTATTCAACAGTCGAAAATAGGATTTTCTTTTTCATTTTTTAAGGATTTCTTTGGCTCTGAAATTTTTTGCAAGGAAGTGAAATTTCTCGGTCCAAATTAAAACCTCAATTTCTTAGCAGATTTAAGTGGATTTTTTTTTCGAAAGAAAAAAATATTTACCATGGTGAAATATTTTTTTAAAGATAGTTACCCAGAAGGGAGACAAATATTTTATGAACCTTTTGCTTTCTTTATGCATGAAGAAATTTTTCCTTGTTTTTTCTAGCGAAAACGGCTGACATAACTTAAAAGATTGTATTTATTCTTACTTCATACATTTTTAAAATGGTCTTAATCAATTATGCTTTATTTGAAATCCAAGCACTTTAATATAAATAGACTACATAGAATATGTGTATATGTATAAACTTGATCCGAGATTATAATTATATGTACTTACGCTAGATATAATTTGCTGGTTCACTTCGCAGACTGTTAATATTTTCCTAATGCATTAAAATTTTTAAGAATATTATGAAATTTTTTTCCTAAAAAATTGGTTTAAAAAAAAGCAGTGTGTTGGTATATTCATCTAAGAGCTTCATTTGTCTAAAATATTTCCAGATTCATACATTTTCAACAATTGGTAACTGCAGATTGAATTGAATTCGCCTTTTTTATTTTTAATGCATTATAAGAATTAAAACGTACTTGTTTGAATTTCTGATTTGGTTTTTTTGCATACTTTGGGCTAATTAGACGGGGCTTAGAGTTTAAAGTAGATTCAGAATCACTAACCAACATCCATGCCACTAGTATTGCGCTTGAAGCCTGTGGTTCAAATTCCAGAGTACTAGCCAATTGACCATCAGGCCGCATGAATTTCTGAAAAAAAATTTCAATTTACAAATAAATATAGGGTGATTATGAAAAAACTTTCTCAGTATATGAGTCCCTAGCTATTATAATATTCACAGAAACTGAACTAAATTTTGGTCTTGAGATATTTTGAGGTATGTGCTCTATAATTAGTATAGGAAAACAAAAATTTAACAGTTGCAGTTACAATCATACTGTTTCGAAGCTATACTTTATAATAGTATCATTTCTTTAGTTCAAGGTGGATATATATGTTTACATTTATGCTAGTTCATGTGATCTATTTTACTTATTCTTTAAGTTTGACCATTCTTTCTAGATTTAGACAACAAATATTCATGTATAAAATAAGTTATATTTATATTTAATATTCATGTATGTCTATGATTTATAACATAATTTAACAAAACCTGAAAACAATTTCCATAAAATATTATTTACATTTTTTTTTTCTGAATGTGGTCGGTTACTACAAAACCACAACTTTTACTGTTCTAAACTTCCTTGTGGCTTTGCACATTCGAAATCAGAAACCCAGCACCATTACAAACTCATCACAAGAATATTTCATGCCGAACGCCGCCACAATCCGGCCCAACAAATTCCAGCACCCTACAACCTTCCGTGCCATTTCGTGACGTCTCGGTTACAGCTGCACTGGCGGCGTATTTATTCTAGGGCTGAGCAAACTGTAAACTTCGCAAGTCATTTAGCACCGGTTCCATTTCGGTGATTTTTCACCTGATCCATTCATGCGATACAGGAAGGGGGGATATATCACATATAACAATCCCTCTCAGTTTGTAGAGGATGGATATCTCTGCACGAGGATCTCGCTCCTTGGCGTGTCTTTGTGTCGTTCAACGTGGTGAAAGGCATTAACGTTCCGTTATGAGTCATAAATTAAAATGCTGTTGTTGAATCATCGCCTGATAAGGGTGCGTGCGGAGTTTGATAAGATTTGAAAGGAAAGCTTATGAATGTAGTGTTCGTTGATTTGTAAAGAGGGAATTGAAAATATTTACAAAAATATGAGCATAAGCAATCATTTTACTTAAGTGTCCGTGCGTTATATTTATATATTTATACATTAACACTGAAATATTTAAAATTTATTATTAATTACAATTCATAATACACGAGCATTTCAAAGCTTCTTGTGTATAATGTTTGTTAATTTCAATATACTTTATAATAGCGATTTCTCATTGTTGAGAGACTTCTATCAGTAGATCAAAAACTTTTAATCCGGCTCTTTCAGGACCACAGACGGGCCGGATCAACGATTTGGTCCGAATTATCGGGCTGCAATATAGTTTTAATGGGAATATCAAAGTTTAATTCCTGTAAATAAAAATTTATATGATTAAGACATGCACATAATTAATGTATTCTAGCACATTCTGGATCGGTGTAGACAACATAAATATCCGACAAGTATTTCTTTACTCTAGCAAATATAAAATCAAAATGCATGCATTGTTCAATAATTTAATTGAAAAGTTTATAAATATTACACAAAATGGAAAGTTTATGGCTTCAGTGATAGTTAAAATAAATCATGACAAGATTATTCTCTGGCACTATATATACATGCACTTCCCACACAAAATAGAAATTACTGTTTAAAAATTAAATATCTGGATATGTATATATTTAAATGTTCATTATTAACTTCTTCATTGGACAAATAAAAATTTACTCCGGGTACTTATCTTAAAATTCGCTGTCGTTTTCAAAAGAAAATTTATCCAACGAGTAATAAAAATTAATCATTTTAATTAATATATTAATAAATTTATTAATAAGATGTTTTAATTAAATTGATACAATAATCGACACTCCATATTAAAATAAATAAATAAGAAATAAATTTAAAAAAATTCCGTATTAGAATACCTGCTTCTTAAATAATATTTTGAAATTTTCTTTAGATTTTTTAAAATTTAATTTTATATATTCGCGAACGAAAATAAGTTTTTAACATTTAACAATTAGATTTTATCATAGTTTTATATTCATCAAACGAATTTTAACGTAAACAGTTTATTTTTTGTTTAGCATAATAATAAATCAACCATTAAAATAATTTAAATGAAAGAAATTTACTTTTGTTACATACAATGTTAAAATACATTTTTTAAGAAACCGTTTTGGTTGTATAGAAAAAAAGTTCAGTAAAAGATTTTAAGGAATCATTTAACCAAGTTTATGTTTCTTTAAAATTAATATTTTTTAACTTAGAATTTACATAAATAATAGTTATGCTTAAATAAGGAGACACGACATTTTGAAAATTCATCATGAATTTTTTCTATAAATGCAAATGTATTATAGTTATTATACATTTAATTATTAATTATTCTTATAGTTATTTATACATTTAATTCATTCCATACCCTTTAATTGAAATTTTTACATGATCTTCTTAAGATAATAATTAAATTTATCAAAATATTAATTAATTACTTTTAACTTGGATCAGCTGGAACGTAATCATTTAATTACTTTCTTACAATTTCTTGCTACACCCAACAACAACTCCCTAAAAATAGGCTCCTTATTAAAATATTAACCGATTAACAATAATCTGCTTTAACGCAGCTGTAATGCTGAAACTAATCCTGCTTCCCGGTGATCTAACTTCGAAGGGGAAATTTTGTCATTTATTTAAATGAATCAAGATACAATAAGAAATACTTCTAAGATTTTCAAAGTTAGCTGCCTTTCATCATGCTTCCAGAAGTATAGATAGTTTCCAAAATTGGTTAATAGCATGAGAGTACATTTAACGGTAGAGAGATAAGAGGCATAAATCCATGGCTTAGGGTGATTATAGTTTTAAATTCATTTCCTTTTTGCATCTGTGACTAAGTCTTCTTGAAGTTTGAGAAATTCCTCAAATTGTGAGAAAAGAGTTTATGAGATTATAAATTCATACTTTCATTAATAATAAAATATCGTCTATATAAAGAAAAGAACTGGTGAATAAATATTGCCAATTTTGGAGATATTATAATATTTTGTCAAATTATGCTAAAAGAATTTTTTTCTTTTACATTTGTATAAAATATCTATATTTCCTGACATCAATTTGAATCCCTGAAAGCAACAAGAATATATTTAATACTATTTAGGCCACTATCAGAAGTACACTGGTGTGCAAAACTTAAGCAACAATGTAACAATTTAGCAGATAGCCATAAAATTGCAGAAAAGGAGGTCTGGAGATCAGTACAATGAACACGTAAGTCAGTAGAAACGTCATGCGTATGCAAATATCAGGAACGAAACGTCGGAGGCGACTTGAGCGTACGCAAAACGCGTGATGTCAGTGCGCGAAGCTCAACAGTAGAATAAAAGGAAGGACGGAGACGCAATGCAACATATTCGCTGCAAGTGCCAGTGAGTCAGTTCGTGAAATATGGCTAGAAGAAATCACCTGGACTACTTCAAACGTGGAAGAATCATCGGAAAGCTGGAGGAGGGGTGTACTGTCACCAGTGTAGCTCCAGAATTCGGAATCAACAAAAGTGTCGTTACGCGCGCTTAGAAAGCGTTCCAAACCACAGGTACAGTTGTTAGAAAGGTTGGTGGTGGCCGCCCGAGGAAGAAAACTGCAGGGGATGACCGATATATCGTCTTGCAGGCGAAAAGAGGCTGACAGGGAGCCAGCAAGCTCCATTGCTCAGCAACTCTGTAAAGCAACGGGGTGACAAGTGTCGCGGTTTACTGTGGCCAGACGCCTTCACAAAGTGGGCCTATTCGCAAGCCGTCCTGAACGATGCCTCCCGTTGAAAGTTGGCCACCGTTTATAGTGGTGCAGAGAGCACAAAAACTGGACAACTGATCAATGGAGTCGTGTCCTCTTTACGGATGACAGCCGGTTCTGTATCAGAAGCGATTCTCGACGCGTTTTGATTTGAGAGAGGTCGGGACCCGGTTTTATCCCAGTAACCTCAAGGAAAGACACTTGAGGTGGTTCTGGAGTTCTTGTCCGGGGAGGCATTTCGCTGAACGGATGAACTGAGCTCCACGTTTTCGACAGAGGGACTGTAACCGAGGACCGCTATTGTGAGGAAGTACTCCTTCCCCCATGTGCGTCTGTTCCGAGGTGCCATTAGCCCAGACTTCACTTTTATGGATGGCAATGCAAGCCCACATCAGACTCTTGCTGTTGAGGAGCTACTGGAAAGTGAAGATATCACTCGAATGGATTGGCCAGCGTACTCCCCAGATTTAAATCCCATCGAGCATGTGTGGCATGCTTTGGGTGACGCATTGAAGCCCGCTTACATCCTCCGGAGAACACCCAAGAACTCAAACAGATGCTGGTTGATGAATGGGGACTCCTATCGCAAGAAATATTGCACCAGCTGGTTCTGAGTATGCGGAGATGGTGCGAAGCAACCCTTGCAGTGAGGGGAGGCATATCCCATATTAAGAAACATCTGCTTGTTGTTCGTCCTCTTGGATAGACAATCATAAATCACGATACTATGCGTTTCATAAAGCTGGTTTTTATTTGATTCTATACCGTATGCATTGTATTCCTTTTTCAGTGCCGATGCTTGCGTCATCATTTACATACATAATACTCTCCCCCTCATTTCTGAATGTCATGTCTCTCAGATGATTTCTCGTAGAGTTAAGGGGAAAAAACCTGTTGCTTAAGTTTTGCACACCAGTGTAGTGTGCTTGTTATGATCAAAGTTCAGATAGCTTGATGATCAGGATCGTGTTTTTCAGTATGTTTTGTTTTAAAGGACATCAAGTTCAATCCCTGAAAGCAACAAGAAAATATTAAGTGTCGGGAAAGTAGCAAAATAAAATTGTGATTATATATCTTGATGGCCAGTAAGATTGTGTTTTGGATTAAAGGACATCAATTTGAATCCCTGAAAGCAACATGAAAGTATTTAATAGTAATTATGTCAAGTATGGTAATTAGTAGCAGAATAAACTTTTCATTCTTTCCGAGATTTTCAGAGATCAGATATCTTGAGGGTCAACAGTATCATGTTCTCTATTAAAGGACATCAATTTGAATCCCCTGAAAGAAACATGAAAATTTTAAACAATAGTAACCATGCTCTCTGCTACACACTGGCCATAGCGCCTCAAATGGCGTTCAGAAGAAATGGTCACTATCAGTTTTGTCAGTAGTGTTATCCATCATCTCTGCCTCGTTGGTGGATGGGAGGGTATCTGGTGGGAGGTGACCGAATTTTCTCACACATGATAAACAAATGCGGGGTAGATTCCCTAAATGTCCTCATGAAAGGAATTCTTTCCTTGGTGACAAGAAGCCTAATCAGACTTCTAATTAAGGGTGCTTCGTCACAATACAAGCTACTCCTTTCTTTCACGAGAACACATGGGTCCATGATCTTTGTCTTCGTGTTGCTGTGGGCCAAGTGGGATAAGAAACAACAACAAACCTTTTCATTATATTAATTTTTTTTTTTATATATTATCAAATATGGATACGTGGGGAAATTTTAATATAATACCAAATGAAAATAAAGTGATAATATAAAGTGAAAATAAGAAGAAC
Source organism: Caerostris extrusa (assembly GCA_021605095.1). NCBI lineage: Eukaryota > Metazoa > Arthropoda > Arachnida > Araneae > Araneidae > Caerostris > Caerostris extrusa. The sequence continues at coordinate 9,703 of BPLR01016548.1, read as the reverse complement.
AACCTCAAGTCGTCAATACTCAAAACGTAACCTTAATATAGTCATTATCATTCCATTACCTTAACAGGTGTCCACATTACCATGTAGTAACGCAATTACTCATCACTCGAACTCACCCACAATTTGTTCTATTGCCGTCATACAAAAATACATCTGACGGAAAGACCCTTTCCTCGGCAGTTCATTTAGAAATTAAAAATCCTGACTAAGACATCGGAAAATTATCGGATCAGGGAAGATCCGATTTGCGGAGATCTCGGTAAACGACACATTCATATAAACGAGGAAAGAGTTTGGGGGGGACTTTCAACAAACAGCGAGCAACAAAATATGCATTGAAGTTCGAAGTAACTTTCAGATGTGACGTTTAAAAGTCTCTTTAATAAATAAATAAATAGAATAAAACATAGCTTCCAGCCCTTTTCTTTTAATTTAGCCCTTTCATTTAATTCCATTTTCATTCTAATCCTTAATTACGCGACGAAGTAACTTTGCTGATCCGCGGCCCTAAATCTCCTCCAGCTTCTCAGACATCGCATTGAGCCCTAATCGGCTCCGACAGCACCCCTTTTCTTCTCTGGAAGAGGGGGTGGAGGAGACCAAACGATAACTGTGTGGGTAATGGCGGGGTGGAGTTGGGAGGTCACTTTGAATCCGGCGACTGTTAAAGTTATAATTCGAGTTTAATGGAAAGGAATATGGCAGGCTTCAGCCCTTTTGGTGTTCGAAGAAGAGTCCAAATGGATTGAAAAGGGGGATTTTTGTCTTTCAGCATAAGTGGATGAAATGCGTTTCTTGAAAGACTTGTGGAGGTAATAGCTTGCTGTCACGGTCGGTGGGGAGTGCGATCGGTCTTGGAATTCCATTTAATGTCAATCTTTGGACTCTGGGCATGAAGAGCAGGGAAAAATTACTTAAGGGAAGAAATACTTTTGATTTGTTATGGCAATTTGTTTACAAGGAAGCGATTCAATGATTTATATAAGAGGAAGTCAGAAAGAAAACTTTTATACCTTTTAGCTCATGAATGAGGCGAGGTGGCTATAAACGAGGTGGCTATAAAATATCCTTTTAGGTTTCTTACTTCTTTTTTCGGCTTTTACTTATGTTTAAAAATACGTAATTTGATTCTAAAATTTTACAGTCTTCGTATTTTACCGAACAATTTGATTATGAAAATAAAATCGAATATTTTATTGTAACTTTTCTCTTTTCTATTGGAAGATTACGTTGCATCGAAAAGAAAGTAAATGTATTAAATTTTAAGCTTATTAAATAAAGTACAACATAATAAAAATGCAGTAACTTTGAAAACAATTGAAATTTGAGCAAATATGTTCCAAAATTTAAAAATTATTGCTTTTATTTTATTTTCAATAAATTTTTAGTAATTGAATTTTTTTTTCGATTAATTTTAAATAGTTTCAAAATGCCTTAATAAGCCCTAATATATAAGCTCTTATATGAATCACAATTTTTATTACACAATTGAATGTTTAGCCGTTAAAAAACGTTATTTTTTTTTAGCAGTTTAACTCTACAATCAATTAGAATAAATATAAAATTATAGTGTTAATGTTAATTTGTTAACGTTCTCGTTAGTGTTATTTTCCATTAGTGATTACAAAATCACAAAGGTGATTCTGCTATTGAATTTATAAAAATAAAGTAAAACACAAGACTATTTTCTAAAACTCAAAAAGGTAGTTTAAATTTTGAAAAATAAATCTACAGGACGCTTTTCATAAGCATTTTGCTTACCAAATAACCAAAAGTAAAATATTTAAATTTTCTTCGTAATGCTAAAGTTTGTGCAGAAACGTGATAACAAAGCACTTCACCAAACAATCGCATTACGATTTACCAGAAACTGTAAAAGCCTCTGGAGGGAAGAAAGAAGCAAAAACCAGAAAGCCATCAGTTGGTCTGCATAAAATAGCCAAGTGCTGCAATCTGTTCCATCTTAAATGTCCATAAATGTATTTTATAAGTAACTAAAATACGAAAATAATTGTTTCGATTTGGACTATAAGAAGAGCTTTCTCGGAAAAATACTCTCTAAAATATATTAAAATCGTATATTCTCCTGCCATGGAAAAGCAGAAAGGAAATTCGGAAGTAATAGTTACTGGAGGACCCTAAAAATTGTTGCAAAAAAGAGGATTTCGTTGGATGTTTTTATTGCTGGGAAGTTTATAGTCAATAACCAGCGAAATGTTTTTCTTTTAAAATGTTGTTGTTACGAAGTTCAAACGTTTCCCAAAGATTGCAATAACCTCCGCCATTGATTGTGCTGTTGACAGGAATGAGGGGTTGCATAGGGAATGGACATATGAACGTATTTAGTGTGGTCTTTATAGTGTGGCGTTAATGCGTAAAAGGATAGCTGGTTTTTGTGTATAGAATGATTTATTATATCTAAGTAAAGTAATAAAGTTATTTTTATTATATCTAAGACTTACATAAATGCATAAATAGTTTGAATATCAATTTTAATATTCATTTAAATTTGCGAAAAATAATATATTTTTTAACTTTTAAATTATACGATTGGAAATATAATTTTACCGATTATAATTTTACCTTTTGAAATATAATTAACACAAATTAAGAGTAATTATTGATTTTTATTAACATAATACACACTTTATTTATTATTGTGTGCATTATGAAAAGCAGAAGTTGTGTCATAAACTCATGGCTAAAAAGAACTAATATTGACAAAATTTAATGTTCCATAAATCTCTTTATTCCAAATTGTGGCTATTACTTATTATTTAAATACCTTTAGAATACCAATACCTTTTTCAAATACCAATGGATTTATAATTTTAAATTTGGAAATGTTTTGTGTATCGCAAACAACAAAATGCGAGTCTGTGCCCATCTAGACCACCATTTTGCTTAAAAAAATAATTTTTAATGATTGTTTTCCAGTATGAGTTATGATTATTTTTTTTTACTTGAACTATTGTTCTGTTGTCTTCAACACAAAACTCTATCACTTTTCAAAACAAGTTATTTGCCCCAAAACGAATTATTTGCATGAAAACAAATTATTGCTAGAACTCTTAATAGCTTAAAAAGAGAGTATTAAGTAAAATAATGTTTCATGGAATCAACTTTTGTTCCATAAGATAATTAAAATTTGTCATTCATTAATCAAAAATTGTTTATTAAATTATTTATGTTTTTTAATATTTCCTTCATTAATTCGAATTGAAAAAAAAAACATGTTTGTAAAATGAAGTTATTTTTATTTATTTGTTCTCTAAAACAGTCTAGTAAAGAAAAAAATTCAAACTCGAAAGAAATATTATTTTCGATGTAAACAATTCACTAATTACAGATAAAGAAGCAATTAACTAAATTTTTGTGCGTATAAAAAAAAAATGTTTAATTCTAAATTAGTAAAAAAAAAAAATATTCAACAAAAATTCATTTTATGTTCGTTAGAAAATAATATGTTGAAGTAAAATAAAAAAGAAAGACAGTGAATTATAACTTGATAGGAAATTATACTTTTGGAAAGACAAAACAAATTTGAAGTATTTTTAAATTAAATACAAAATATACTTTAAAAAATAATAACTGTTATAAACAATAAAAAATACTAAATATTTCCAGAGATTCATTAGTACTCTACTAATAGAATTCTGACAAAACAATAAAAATACCATTTTGATAGGTTTTGTAATGATTTTTTTCAAAGTTGATTGACATAGATATAAATTTAGATTTAGATTTAATAATTGCAAGAAAGTTTTTCAATGTTTACTTGTAAAATTCAAAAGTAAAGATTTAAATTTTATACATGGCTAATAAGGGTAATAGGGCTACAAGGGATTGTAAAAATAAAATGTTTCGAAAAATAATCGTTTCCTTAAGCGAATTACTTTAAAAAAGGTTTAACCCATAGTAAACGTAGACATAAAAAATATATAACCTAAATAAACCCTTATTTGAAGCTCAATGTTTTGTTTGTTTTTATTACACAACTGAACGTGAAGCCGCTAAAAATGTTATTTTTGTTCAGTCGTTTAAACTTACAATCCATTTGATTAAATCTAAAATTATAATGTTCCTATTTCGTTAGTGTGTTCCATTAATGTAGTTCCATGTTGCATTATTGTTTCCAAAATCCCGAAAGAGGTTTTGCAATCGAATTTATAAAAAAGAAAAACACAAGGCTATTTTCTAAAATATAAAATTTAATTTTGAATTTTGAAAAATAAAATTAAAACAATCATTTCATAAGCATTTTATTTACAAAGAAAAAGTGCAAGATTTAAATTTTTCTTCGTAATATTATAGTTTGTGAAAAACCGTGATGGCAAAGCACTTCAACAAACAATCGTATTACGATTTACCAGAAACTGTATCAAAATTCTAAAAGCTCTGGAGGGAGAAAAGAAAAAGCAAAACCAGAAAGCCATCAGTTCGTCTGGGCATAAAATACCCAAGTGCTGCAATCTGTTCCATCTTAAATATCCATAAATGTATTTTATAAGTAACTAAAATACGAAAAGAATTGCTTCGATTTGAACTATAAAAGGGCTTTCTCGAAAAATACTCTCTGAAATATATTAAAATCGTCTATTCTCCTACCATGGAAAAGCAGAAATGAAATTCAAAAAGTAGTAGTTACTGGAGGACCCATAAAAATTGTTGCAAAAAGAAAAAAGGATTTCGTTAGAAGTTCTTACTGCTTGGAAGTTTATAGTCAATAACCAGCGAAACGGTTTCCTTCTAAAATGCTGTTCTTACGAAGTTCAAACGTTTCCCAAAGATTGCAATAACGTCCGTCATTGATGGTGCTGTTGAGAGGTGTGAGGAGTTGTGGAAGGGAATGGGCATATAAATGTATTTAGTGTGGTCTTTATTGTATAGTATTAATGCGAAAAATGATAGCTGGCTTTTGTATATATCATGCGTTTGAAATAATTTTTATTATATCTAAGACTTCCATAAATGCGTGAAAGGTTTGAATTTTCTTTTTAATATGCATTTAAATTTTCAAAAATATTATATATATTTTTTAATATTAAATTATACTATGCGAAATAAAATAAATTTTTAACTTTTTTTTTCCTAAATTATTATCCCTAGAAAATTATAGGAAGAGGTTATTGACACAATATACATTTCAGTTATCATTAACTACATAGCATTGCATTATATAGAATGCAAAACTTATGTCATAAACCAAATTGCAAAAAAAAAAAAAAAAAAACTCACATTGATAAGATGTAATGTTGAATTAATCTCTTTATTCGAAGTTGACGTGAATATTCTTGGATTTAGCTAAATATATTTATCGTTTTAATTCAATAATATAAAAATGTAAATGAACACACTGTCTTTGTAGATATATCACTACATTTCTTCCTTGTTTTTGTTCCCACATTTGCCAACCTGCACACTACATTATTTTATTGAAATCCTATTTTCCTGTGAATTAAAATGATTTCGTTATTTCATGAAATTACATTGTGTTTTCTATTTTTTGCATTCAATATCTGAAAAATAAAATTTAAGTGTTAAAAAAAACATTCGAATTCTTAGAAATGAAATTTATTTAAAATGTTTAATTGTAGCTGAACTAATAAAAGTTAAAAAATTCTTGATTTCTCACTGCGGGGTATCCTCAAATCTACCACAGAAATATTGTAAAGATGAAATTGATGCACATAATTAAATGCATCCAAAAGTAAAAAACAGAAATCAAATATATAAGGTATTATTTCTAATTACATACTTTGAAATACTGAATATCTAGTAAAATATATTTAATTCACAATTACGTTCTTATATTTTCAGATTTTACTGATTTCCAATAATTTTATAATTTAAGTATGTGCGATTTATAAAATTCTTTTTATGTCTATTTTTAATTTAAAAATCTTTTAGTCTTGTCATTTAAAAATATATGCTTTACACTGAGTCTTGTAGAGCTTTCATTTCTGTTCAGATAAATATATGCCGTTAGAAATTCAACATTCCCAGCACTTAAGAGTATATATTATAACATCAATAATGGATTATTTAAATTTAGAATGCGTCAAATATTTACTAAAGGGACTTGTCTGTTAGAACTGAAGAATTAAAAATCGAGTGCCTTTACTGACGAACGACATACTTTATTATAAAAATTGGTCCATTTGGTCCGAGAGTATTAAAGGGTATTAATTTAACATAATTTTACAAACTGTTCCAGGTATTAAAATGGTAAATTGCTTTGTTTAAATTCTTATGTTCAGCTACTACTGAGCCATTCATGGACTTCTGTATACCTATTTTTAATGACACTATAAACTCTTGGTTTGAAGAACATTCTGGACAATTCAAAATAATAGAAAGGACATCGAGCATTTATGGTTATCTCATTACAAAATGATTGATATATATTTTTAAATTTAAGAGGTATCCCATGACTTTTGTCACTTCAATATATTATAAGCAATAATGGATTATTTAAACTTAGAATTATTTACTAAAGATTTATTTAAAAATACATTTAAGTGTGTTAAATTGCTTTTTTAAAGAAGATTCTCTCTATTTTTATTCTATTTTTAAGTATAAACTCTTCGAATCAAAATCACGATTCATCAAAAATAATTGTTTTTTAATAAAGAAATTGTAATTACCCAAAAATATAATTGTTTTTTAATATCTATCATGGATTTAAAATAAAATTAGATAGCCCTTATTATAATTTTAAGTATATTTTTAAGGAACATTTCTTTTCACATTTTTTTATTCTACACAAATAGAGAGTTTTTCTTCTATATTTTGAATCTGGAGATAATTATCTCCAAAATCAGAGATTTTTTTTTTTCAACAAAGAAAGTAATATTAAAGCTATCTTCTTTGAAAAGACTGCTAATTTACACCTGCAATGAAGATTAATTTGCTCTCATCTTACCTAGGTGTCTGAATTGGCTCCATTTAATTATTCAACAGTCGGCAACAGGATTTTCTTTTTCCTTTTTTTTCTTTTTCCATGTGGCAACTAATAAAAAGGATTTCTTTGGTTCTGAAATTTTTTGCAAGGAAGTGAAATTTCTCAGTCCAAATTAAAATCTCAATTTCTTAGCAGTTTTAAGTGGTTTTTTTTAAAGGGGAAAAAATAGTTGCAGTAATGAAATATTGTTCTTAAAGATAGTTAAGCAGAAGGGAGACAAATATTTTATGAACCTTCAGCTTTCTTTATGCATGAAGATATTTTCTTTACTTTTTTCTAGCGAGTTCGGCTAACATAACTTAAAATACTTGAATAAAAGATTGTATTTATTCTTACTTCATACATTTTAAAAAGGTCTCATAATCAATTATGCTTTATTTGAAATCCAAGCACTTTAATATAAATAGACTACATGGATTATTTTTAAACATGTTCAGATGTTATAAATAATATATGTACTTACGCAAAATATAATTGTGGTTCTCGTTGCAACCTGTTAATATTTTCCTCATGCATCAAAAAAATTATAAATGCTATATTAATTTTTTTCCTAAGAAATATATGCTATATAAAAGATCGCGCCAAATACTTCAAACAGATATCTGATATAAAAATATATCTTGATATAAAATTTTCCCACAAGTAGGAAGTATAACTGAATTGAATTATATTATAAATTTAAAATATACTTGTTTGAATTCCTGCGAAAAAATTGTTTTAATGTACAAATAAATACAGGGGTGATTTTTGCAAAAGATTTCTTGAAGCACGATTCTCACAGCTATCATATCATTCACAGAAATTGAACGAAATCTTGGTTTATGGTATAAAAAAACCGCAATTAAACTCTAATAGTTACAGTTACAGTGACACGATTTTTTAAAATTTCAAACGGCAACACGTACTTTTTTATTGGAATGTGATCTCCACGAGTGAAAAGTCATGAATAGCCCGTTAGAAGGGTACCTGTAGCACAAAAGTCGCCGGAGTTGGACCCAGACTAAGAAGAAAAGTGAAAACAACCAATAAAGACAGAGAAGCAACAGAAGGTTTGTTTTTGGATTGTCACTCTACGATTACTTTTGCAACTTTAGACTAATTAGACTTCGACCTACAATTTAACGTGGATTCCAGACCACTCACAAACATCCATGCAACCGCCAAGATTCGAACGTCGATTGACGTCTGATGACATTTCTGAAATTACATAGAGTTTGAGGATTAAATGCATACACTTTAAGTTTCAGGTCACTGTAACGTGAATTGAAGAGGAGATACATATGTACCAAATTGTTTTGTTAAGAAACGTTTTATGGAAGACATCACAAATAGAAGAGTGCCTTCTTGTACCCATACGGATAGGACAGACACGGTATATGGCTATGGGGATACACTGAAATCTAAGAGTGTATGCGTTCAATCCATTCAAATAAAAGGGTTTTAAATACATTTCACTTAAATATGAGCTATTTTCATTTTTGTTAATCATGGCTTTTTATTTCTTGTATTTTTTTCTAAAGGGGTTCGATTGGCTGTCGTTGTTCAGCAGTGCTTTAGAATAATATTTTCATTAATTCAATGCATGCATTACGAAGATGCCTACATTTATGCAAGCAAATGTTATATGTTTTTGCATATTCATGGATAAGGAGTGTTTACGTTAAGTCAAGAGTGCACTCTTTTGAATTAAGCTAAAGAGTTTTAAATAAATTCCTTAAATACTGGTTTGCTGGCATTTTTTTCGAAATAATATTTTCTTGTAATTTTGCTCTAAAAAGACTCAATTGGCTGTCCTTCAACTATACTTTTACGACAATGTCTTCTTAAAGTTTTCCATGCTTGCATTATGGATATGTCTACAAGAATTCTATTGGCTGTTATTTACACTATAATTTAAAATAGTATCATTTCCATTAAGTTTTTGGATGTATTGTCTACAATTATGTGTCTTCAATGTAATATAGTATGTTTTGCAGATTCTTTCAGATTGGAGTAAAATAAAATTGAAAAGCACATATTTTTGTCAATTAATTTTTCTCCAATTTTAACCTAAAATATATCCATGTTTATATTTTTTTCATATTTAATATTCATGCTTGTCAATGTTTAGTACCCTATTTAACAATAACATCAAAAAACTTCCATAAAACTATGTTTAAAAAATTTTTGTTTTTTGAACTTCCGGGTCGTTTGCTATCGAAAACACAATTTCTACTAAAACTTCCTTATGGCTTTTCACATTCAGATTCAGCCAAACCCGGCCATTCGCAGAAGCTAATCACAAAAGAGTATTTCATGCTTAACACTGCCACAATCCAGCAAGAGACAAACTCCAGCACCCTGCAACCTTCCGTGCTATTTACGTGTCGTCTACAATTACAGCTGCACTGGCGGCGTATTTATTCTGGGGCTGAGCAAACTGCATGAAAACTTCGCAAATTTAGCACTGTTCCATTTCGGTGTGCGAAATGCGATACCTTTGAGTGAGATATATCACATATAACAATCCTCTTAGTTTTGTACAGGGTGGACGGATATCTTCGCACTTTGAGGATCTCTGCAACTCCTTGGCGTGCCTTTGTGTCGTTTAACAGTGGTGAAAGGCATTAACGTTCCATTTTTGAGTCGCTACGTTCAAATGCTGTTGATGAATCGTGCCTGTATTAGGGGTGCGTGTGGAGTTTGATAATATTTGAAAGGGTGCCTTCTTCTAACGCGAATGTAAGCAATGCGTAACTT